>QBDW01001610.1:0-102100 GCA_003261595.1 Maconellicoccus hirsutus
ATAATCAAATCCCCTCTTCTTTGCAACGCCACAGATCGGAAGCTAAGTAAGCAATCTAATTTCTTTGTAATGGAATTTGTAGAGAATTTGGTCATCTTTAATTTCAGTCATAATAAATTTTCACGAAAAATCATTTTTTCCCATGATTACAGGTAAAAAACTAAATTCATGCGAATTTTGTCAAAAATTCACGAAAAATGCTCCTTTTAATCGCACGTAGCTCGGAATCTAAGCCAGTTACATCAACTTTTAATGTATACATTTTATAGAGAATTTAGTGGGTTTCAATTTTGAACTAAACTATATTTTTGATAAAACCAGTTTTCACCAAGATATAAGCGAAAACGTCAACGTATCGTATTTGTATATCCAATTATTCTGGTTTCATGTGTGAACAATTCGACTAAATTTTTGCTTGGACGACTGAGACAAATTTAGGTCGACTTGGACGACTGAGACGACAAAATTTTTGTCTGGGAAGGCGACTCGACCCCCTCGCCCCCCCTATCGCGACGTCACTGCCGCATATACATGTAAAACACACACAAAAAAAAAAACTGTCAAAATGAACCATTACTATGCAAATGACCTTGAACAGAATATTCTGTCGATGACTTGTTTGACCGGTTTTCATTTTTGCTAGTGGGTACTTATTAAATGAGAACCAGATGACCTTGAATAGAATATTCTATCGATGACTTGTTTGACCGGTTTTCGCTTTTAATTGTACGTACTTATTTAATGAGAACCAGATGACCTTGAATAGAGTACTTCATCGATGACTTGTTTGATCAACTTTGTCATTTTTATTACATTTAACAGAGAATCAGACGACCTACATTTGCACGAACAATAACAAAATACGATGTTGATGACTTATTTAACCTTAATCCAGCGTAGTTATTTTTGGCTAGTAACAAGATATATTTTTTAAATACACTTATATCCATTATTATAATAATTGCATTGACAACAGTTTGGCACTTTGTTATCGCGACAATTTATCCGATGACATGCGAACATCGTACTTTCTAGAACGCATATTCTGAAGTTGAATGAAATATTTCATGTTGGCGAAAACACAATTCCCAATTATCTGCGCTCGATAATACGTATATTAAAACAAAAAATTAAATAATAATTTCTCCTTTTTTCTACACATTTGTTCGATTCGTTAACGGAAAACCCGTAACTGGTAGTCATTCAATACTACATCCAACTAGCACGTTGACACTGGCGTTTAAAATAGAAACGAAACGTAAAAGAATCCCATATAGTGTTTCAGGTACTTTACGTTCACACGTAACTTTCGAGTTTTGAGAATGTTTTCCACGACAGTAAAAGCCGCAAGGCGATGCGAGGAAAAAGCAAGCTTGAAATCGGATCTGAAAGTACGTAGGTAGCTAGGTACCAAATAGGTACCAAACCAATGTAGTGCCATTGCCTCAGACACTTCAAACTAACATGCGGCGAGGCGTTCCCGCACCAGTAAGAAAGGAACTATACATGTCAAAGGAAAATGCGTGTAATAAGTGCCTAAATAATAATATACTTTAGAAGCGATCATTTGATACATTACAGTTTTATTTTTACGTACATTAAGCGTGTAAAATGACGCGTACCCTAACTGGATCAAAATGGTAAGCCGCTTAGTTTCAACGGTGCCATTTGTACTCCAAAAGCTCGTCAAATATTCCTCCCTTCGTTTCGTCATATCCATATCAGTACTTTTCGAAAAGCTTTTATTATTGGTTTTTATAACGTCACGTTATTTCGTTTTATCAAGTTATTACGAGTGAGACGAGCTTTTCTCTTAGCTCGAGACTTTTTTTTTCACGTGCACAACTAAAGTACTTTTCTGTATCGTTGTTTATCAAGGATACTTATAAATAAATTTGTACGCGTAATATACTGTATGTATTCGTTTTACGCATACCGATGTAATGTAGCAGGACGCTTGGAAATGTTCGCGGTGAAATTTTTCAAATGATTCGATAATTTTACTGGGAAGGGATAGTACGCGAGTTTTGACGGTTTCCGGACCATTCATTCGTAGTTGTTTGCTTCATTAATTCCTGTTCATCACTTGTACGCTGATGCATCACTCCTTTATAGAACACCCTGTAAGCTGGATTTCAATTCAAACTGTGCTTCGTCAGAAGAGCATTTCTTTTATAATTATGTATATAGGCTATTTACTAAGCGCAAAAAACTTTTCACGTCTCCAATTTACCTATACACACAGTACAAACTTTGAAGTTTATTTGAATCAATTTCATGAAAGTATAGAAGTCAAGTACCTACGTATACAGTCGTACTGCGCCTAGCCCCCTACGTAAGTTCATCTCATATCAAGTTGAATAATCTCAAAGACGGTATTATTTTCAAGTTGATCTTTCGCTGATCCGTGAGGATCTCTTCGCACGTATTCGATAATTTTTCAATTAACATTTGTCGAGTTACAAGCAACAGAAAAAGAATAGGTCCTTCGACAATACGCAAAATTGCACCATTTCCCAAACCATCGCGCTGATGAGCGCAATTGTTGAAAAACACTTGTCCTTTTCGTCAGGACCCGTTCATTTCGCGAACTTCGTAACTCTTCCATTTACTATTTGGTATTTCTATTTACTTACAACGTCTGCCGCATTTTATCTCATCAAGCGTAAGGCGTAAGATTGATAATGGCCATCGTCTTGAGATAATTCCACGCTTTTGCGGAGGTCGTTACTTGTTAGTCATAAAAGCATACCGCGTCGGAGGTAAAATTCAAGTAAGAGTGAACGCAGCGGTGTTATTGACACCATCGTACGAGTATGTAGGTCATCGTCTGTTAACCCCCTCGTTCGCTCGAAAACCCCCACTAAACAAGAATCTGCGCATTTGCTGAGTTCTGTTTTTTTTTCGTTTTCTTTTTTTTCTTTTCTATGCTACACGAAGACGCAAAGTCGCAGACAACAATTATTGACTTTGCGTTAACTATGGTTACTCGTTGTTACTCCTACGAACTAGTATTACACGCTGATGCTGAGCTCTTTCTCGTATACGATGGTTAATCCGGCCTCGTCGAATTCATACTTTGCAGATATCTTTTTTCATAGAAAAGTCCTTCGCATGTGGGCAGTGGGCACATGCTCGAATATCGTCATTTACAAAGTTAATTCACGCGTAGTCAGCAAATCAGCGGTAGTTGACTCGGTCCCAGAGAGAGTACATATGTAACTATCTACACACTCCAAAGTTACACGTGGGACGTGGGCCTAAATGGGACATTATTACAGTTATGTCAATAGATGGGACTACTCGTATTTAGGTGTTTATTTTGAAGATTTGAAAAACAAACGGTAGTAAATAGAGTTTTGTGCATCAGCAGGTATTTATACTATAACGTGTAATATCGCCGTTGTAAAATTTATTATAATTTTACAGCCAAATTATTCACAGTTATTGTTGCTGAAAACCTACCGAATAATTTATTACAAAACGAAAATCTAGTACGTATGTAGTTTAATTGAAGTTACTATACGTTTGATTGCGCTTCAAATGTAATCATGGTTGTTTCATGTAATAAACAACTTTAATTACTCTATTTCATCGTCATGCCATTGATGTCCGATGAATTTTAAATTACGCGTACTTGAATACGGAACACTTCGTAAAACGATTTCATGCTCGTTTTATAGTTATCCTCAATGTTGACGATAACTCATTAATTTAGATAAAATCAAAGGGAAACTTTTGCGCTACTTTTTATTCGAAATTGCGCTTATTTTCAACTAAAGCACACAAGTATTTTTTTCTTTTTTTCTTTTTCGTTTGACTGGTTTTTGTTTTTATTTGCGTCCGGCAAAGATGGAAAGGGAAGGAATAAAAATAAAATAAATGATGTCGATAGAATAAAAATTGGCACGCTTAAGCTATTCTTTACCATTTGAGATCGGCATCTATCGGGACAAATTTCTAGAAACTGAGTAACTCCGTGAAAATAGTTCCTTCAAAATTAGAACGAACTTGTCTATAATTAGCATTGTGCATAAGAAAATGAAAGAACGAATTCGCACGCAACGAAACAATGCGCAACTAGTAATTTTTCAATTGCACTAAAATTGTACAACTGCCATCTTGAAATTTACCCCCGCGATCTCCGTTTCTCTAAAATTAACTTACCACTTATCTCCGTGGAAATTGAAAATTTTTTCAATTTTTTCTTCATAAATCTTTTTCTTATAACTACTCGTATTTTAATAAGAGTACGGTCCAAATTTTCAATTTTTGTCTTAGGAGCCCAGATATCACCACTTCAATTTTTCTCACTAAATTGCATTTTTTTTCTTTTTGTACTCAATTAATCAAAAAAAGCTCCCGTACTCTTATTCCCAAGTGGATTTCCTTCAAATTGAATCAAACTTCACTTCAGTCAAATCTGTTCAGTAATTTTCGAAAAAAGTGGCAACAGAAATAGGTCGATAATTTGAGAAATCACAAACTAATAAGAAATAAAAACTGAAATTTAAGGGAACCATAACAAAAAAATCTTTGTAATTTTAAATTTGCTACTGAAATCTTGTTGCCTTCGAATACACATATTTCACTGAATTCCTCACCATAAAAGCGGAAACATATATTTCACAAGTTTTTCATGCATAACAAATAGAAGACAAAATATGCGAATACCTTTTTTTGTAAAAAAACATAAAATACATCGTCGTCAACGTTATCTACATTTGTTAGCACACAAGAATGTGCAACTTTGAAGATTTCTTTTTTTTGCGCATCACAATGCCATGAATTTCAATTTTCAACTCGCCCGTTATTTTTTTGAACCGCAGTCATATTAAAAATAAATGAGCACGTATCATCTTTCAAATATGTAATCGATAACCGAGAAAATTTGTCAATATTCCGAGGAAAATATTAAGACGCTTTCTTCGCACCTTACCATTTCCACTGAATAAAACTCGGTGATGTCTTAAAATTGAGTAATTTTTAAGCCACGTGTCGCATGTGTTAGGTAGATCGAGATGAAAGAAAGCTTCTCGAATTAATTAAGCATCTGACGCGAAATTGTAAAATCTGCCTACACAGTTTTGTTTGACCTTGGTTCTCTGAACTCTCAAAAGCACTTAACGTTTCATATTTCAGGGCAAATTTCAGAATTTTTCGCTGGTGAAATTTATCATTTCGAAAGAATTGTCGAACTGAGAGTCATCTCGAGCAACGCTTCCGACAGAAGATAGGTTGGTGCATTTCAATCGATAATCATTAATAGGTACGCTACGTGTAAACGGTATTGATAACAGAAAGCACCTCGTTAGAAGTTTTAACTATCTAAGTGTAATTATTAAACGCGATATCTTCGCTTTTGGTAAATTAATCCGAGCTGGTAATTAAAGCGAGTTCGTCCGATTGCCTTTAATTCGGATTAAATTTATTTTCGACCGAGAAACTTATCCTGTGAATTACTAAACTTTCGTTTACGTCGCAAATTACTTTTTTGGAACGAGGCCGATTCGGCGTTGTTGGATGCGTCGCGTTATGTCGCGAGTTTTCAAAAATATTCTATAGCCCACACTTTTCCATCGGCTGCCGGAAGTATCGCGCGATAAAAAAGTAAAATAAATATTTCGGAGGTGCGATCGGCGGCATTTTGGGTTTCAACGTTCCACGGCATGATGTTAAATTCAAAAAGCAAGACTTAAAATATCGATTTACATCGGTCACGGGTCGCAAGTCATTCGCTATGTAGAAAGGACAAATACCAAGGTAAATGAACGCAGGTTTCCACGTACGTTTGCAAGGCGGCCTTTAAATCCGCCAAAATCGAACGTCTCTTTGAACGAGAACTTATTCCTGTCTCGTAATCCGTCCGATTCTGGCATGAAAAATATCCTTTTCGATTCGATATAAGTCGCACGTTAGGGGGTTTCTTCCAGCAACAAATACCAGTAATCAGTTCCGCGCGGTGAAATTAAATTAAAATTCATCGTCAACTTTCCCAGTCCACTTCGTAACAATACCACTCATTAAAAATCATCTCGTCTTTCTTTTCGATTCTTTTTTGAAATTCCTTTTTTTTACGCATAATCGTAGCCTGCGATTATAAATTAACGCGAATACTCGTTTTGTGCAGTGCTCCATTTACTCGGTTTAACATTGTAACCGATACGTGTAACATAATCGAGAACACTTTTATGGATGAGCTAGAGAAACATCCGTCTACATCTAGCCAAGCCTCTGAGGCCGAATTTCTATACGAAACCAACTAGCAGGGCTAACCCCTTAATATTTCTTCACAATGCTCGCTACCGTACACTTCTTTTTGTTCTATCCATAATGCCTCTCAATCGTAATTGATGTTACAAAAATCTTCTCGCCCCTTTGACAGTTTGACTGAGATCTAAATCAGAAGCTTAAAGCAGTTGGGGTAAATGACAGCAAATTTGTTGCCAATGCCATTTTATGATACAATCTTGATAAGTTTCAATAATTATCGTAAATTCGCAGTATTTGCGGTAATTTATGGTAATTTACAATAATTTTCAGTAATTTACCATTATTTTGTGTGTTTTACCACAAATTTACGGTAATTTACTGTTGATTTACAGTCAGTAACCAATGATGATTTACCATAAGTTTGCGGCTTTTCGGTAACTTACCATTAACTTTCCGTATTTACGATAATTACCGATAATTTACTATGTTAAAAATTTGACGAAATTCGACTCGCTCGTTCTGGCGCAATAAGGTCACAAAGAAACTACTAATAATATTATTCTATGCGCGTTGCACAGCGTTAGCGATAGAATTTCATTAAAAAACAAAAACGCAGTAACATATAATATGATGTATCTACATCTAGCCAAACATTCGCACTAGAATTGACTACCCTCTACGTTCCACCGACTAGTCAAAAAATAACGCAATTTCGTTCAACCACAAAAACGCATTACGCGGTATTCGAAATGTAGGCTATTTCATTTTTAGTCGTGAAATTTCATCTCAAGTTAGCATCAACGTGCTTCGCCTATCGCGGCTAGAATCTTATTGCGCACCGAATGTTTGATTCGGGTTACATCGTCGCTCTTCGTATACGCTCGTGTGCACTCGATCGGAAGCTATCGAGAGATAGCGGTTTGCTACGTAACGTATATCGGAACCAATATTCCAACAGCGACATTAGTAGCTTCTATTTTATGTACCTAATCGAGGAAATTCTGCTAAAAACGAGGCACGTTATTATGTTACATTGCACAGACATTTCCGCTCGAATTGTTTTTCGTAATGCATTCCGGTGCCGTTCGTCGGATGTAGGTTCTAGGCAGTGTTTCCTATAAACCTTGTACGTGAACTCGATGCGAAGCGAATGCAACACACGTGAACTTGGCCACTTGATGGCGATTCGCAGTGAAAAACAGGGTAAAGGATAGTGAAAAAATGAATATCCATTAAACCGTAACGTTCGCAGGTTTCCAAAGCAAACACCGAGCGAGTAATTATCTGAGATATGTATCAAACGAAACTTGCACACGAAGTGAATATAACCATCAACTTGCATTATAATCTTCCAAGTTCCAACATCAGCGTATCAGCGTATTTCTTCGCCATTTCGTACCTAATAAGATTACGAATATACAAGTTGACTCGCGTACCTACTAGCTACAGCTAGTCGCTACTTGCTATAGCCCTGTCATTCGCGTAACCTAACGAATTAACTATTTAAATTTTATAAAACAGTACCTTAATTTACAAACTGAGACTGGTAACGAGCTTAGCCTCAGCGAAGTTTCACTTTGACGTTGTACATTTGCGGTACGAAACGAAAAGCAAACAAAATACTAAGTAACTTTGCGGTTAACCTAAACGGACTTTGGTACGTCAATTAGAAATTCCTCTAAATTAACTTATTTTCCGGCTTTATCTAACTTTAATCCTGGAAAAATTGATCGAAAAGTCGTAAAGTATTCGAGTTTTATTACAACGCGTATTCCGCTACGCAGCCGCCCATTTTGTACGATAAAATATTGCAAAAACTCCGCCACAGATTTCATACGTGCATTACGATATACTCATACGTTTTCCTATTACGCCAAATCGATCACCGAATTACCGTCTCGATTTTCTACCATAAAATGCGCCCAATATTTCACAAATCCCGTCTCGTACCGCTTCGACAATTTCAAATTCCAAACTACAACCGAACCAACGGTTGAAATAGCCCTTCGCAATAATTTTGCGTTATATTAATTTCGACGAAAAGTTAACCGCAATTTGGTTGGTTGCCTTTTGGGAGACTTGTACGTTGTTAATTTAATTTTCACTTTTTTTCCCATCCTTTCATCAACTTTTTTACTTGGTTTCGGCTCAACGAAGATTTACGAATATTTCTTACGCCGATAATTCAATGCTTAACAAAAATCACCTAGGAAAACATCTAAAAAACGAGCTACCTAAAGGGTTAACGGCGCAAATAAATTGGGTTGGAGTAGAAAACGACGTTTGCTGGAAATTTTCAAGTGGGTAATTTGGAAATACATTTTATCGGTACAAACTTCGTCAACGAGGTAAACTTTCCGTAGAAAATTTTACCTCGGTAAAAACACGAGACCAGAAAGCGAAAAAGTTGCGAAAAAAGTGCAAAGAGATCGGTATAATAATAATAAAAACTTTACGTAGTGTTACCATCATTACAATTGTCGTCGTTGTTACTATTATAATAGTTGATCGATGATTATGAGCATAACGAGAAATTGTATCCCGTTTTCAGGGCAAAACGGGTCAAAATCTTTGGACAAAAAATTTTCACGTTTGAAAAAACACGAATTTTTAATTAAAGGCGTAAGTATATTTTTTTTTTCAAATGTAATGCACATTTCGATAAAATTTATCTAAAAAAGTATTTTTTTTGAAACATTAAAATGTGCAGTACGAAAGTGGCAAGTTTTGCTTCATGAACCCAGTAAAATTTCGAGAAAATGGCGATTTCCTTCGTTTTTCTTTTCTTACAAGGGAACTACTCGAGGTGTCCAGCTGGGATTAGAACAGGAGTTGGATTTTTGGAAAGAGCATGTCAAAAAACCTCCATAACCAAAATTTTAGCTGCCCAAGTTAACTTTTTGATTTTCGGCGAATTTTTGAATTTGAAAATTACAAAATTTCGATTGAAAATAGAAAATTAAAAAAAAAAAATCTCGAAAAATAATTTTAAATCACGCGAAAAAGTGATTTCCATTTAATTCGAACCCGCTTAATCCAAAAATCATATCGACGAGTCGTTCTGAAGCTTCCAGCGCGATTTTCATTTTTCTCAAGGAAAAGCGATTTTTTTTTTGATTCGTAATACTTTTCTATGAAAAAAACTTGTCCAGGAAAACCCACTCGAGGTATGTCAAGTCGGTTCGGTAGGTTGGAAATAAGAGAAAACCAAGTTTTTAGCTGCCCAATCTCAAATGGACACCTTCTGGAGCATTTCGAAGTTCCTGGAGAAAAATGGAAATCGCATTGGAGACTCCAGAACGACACGCCGATACGATTAGGAGGGAAACATTTTTTTTGTGATTTAAATTTATTTTTTGAGAATTTTTTTTGTAATTCTTTATTTTTAATCAAAATTTCGTAATTTTCAAATTTCAAAAATTCGCCAAAAATCGAAAAGTCAACTTGGGCAGCTAAAATTTTGGTTTTTCCAACTCCCGTTCAAATCCAAGCCGGACACCTCGAGTAGTTCGCTTTTCGGCAAAATCGCCGTTCATACTAAAATTTCAGCAAAATATGAGACCCACCATATTTTTCACGCCATCCTATTGTTTATTGGTCCAAAGCTAATTAGGGACTTCCTTACCCCTCATCATGTTTACCTACACCGGTAACCTAGCCTTTCTGACTCGGTATGAATTTACTCCTTTGCCAAGTTGGACGTTTCTTCACTTGATGACAATCATTTAACTCGAAAGATACCATTAATTAATAACAGTTACTACACTTCAAAAGCCTCTTAAAGAATTTTCCAAGGATCTCAGGATAAATTTTAAAACTTTCAGCTTGAAAATTTTCATCAACGAAACCTTGTCCTTCTGAGGATGTCTCGATTGAGGGTTAATTTGAAAAAAAAAACAAATAAAATGACGCAACTCGGCTTAAACTTTAATCCGCGAATCATGTTGAAAAAGTTCCACAAAATATCACGTTCTTTGACAAAGAAAAGAGCATCTAGTTAATTCGAAAGCTCACAAAAGACGTAATTAAATTGAAAATTATTCATCGCGGGGTATCATCTTTACAGGAAAAATCCACCCGGAGGCCTTCGAGATTTTTCCTCTAAACGTATCTATTTATACGATGACGACGGAAATGAAAATAATAACAAGAATAAATCCGGCGATGGGGAAAAAAATTCATTGAAAATCGTGCCAATGTTTGAAGCACGACACGTGTCACGCATATAACAAAAAATGAAATCCTGGGCTTTGTAATGAAAACGTGTGACGAGTATAAACGCAAAAATTACCAGCGAGTTAATTAAATAGGTATCGTGAAATTTCGTTGAACGTTGGCGTACTCGAGTACCCAGTACCCACGTACGAGTATATTAAATATCACACTCGAACATACAACCTTCGACAGGTAAATTGCGTAATCGACGAATTAATCTTTACGATTACCTGTGGAATTTATAACTACCATAAAGATCGATTATTATCGAGTAAAATATTTCGTTGTAATTACTAACTACCGCACGAATATATAGGCGAGTAATTCGCTTCTTTCGTCGATATACTCCAAATTACGCGAAGTCAGATGACAACAAATTCAATGCGTTCAGCTGATAAAAATACGCAGAAAAGAAACGAAATGAAAAAAAAAATTTCCAACTTGTTTCAATTCGTTGGAAAAATACCAGCGTGCTAGGCAGCCAGCGTTGCGTCGCGACACGAGACCAATGGCTCGTAATGAAAATTCGCCGCAGACGACGCGCTCGGACTCGTGCGAACATAAATTTGGAAAAATTGAAGGCGAAAAAAAAATTCTCACTGTGGAAACGAAAACAAAAACCGGAAAAAAAGCGCGCGTACGACGGACCGAGTTTTTAAAAACTTCAGCGCTCGGTTCGATTGGTTATGCGGGTAACGGTAGACGGGGGTTACATTGATTTTTTGGGGCGGCAGCACCTCCCAATTTATACTGTTTACGTGATGCCGTTACACCAGCTACCGTGGAGTATTGGGTCGTGATATTCCGGCGCGTTCAATTCAGTTGGCCGATGTTATCTTTTTACTTCGTAGTATTTAGTAAACTTCACCAATAATTGATGAATAGTCGTTTCTGTAAATATAACGTGCATTTGTCGTCTGATAAAACCCTCGTTGATTGGGGACCGCAGCGGGTTGCCTGAAACCGGTCATGTCGCTTTGAACGATTTTCGAAAATTTTTTTTCGCGCGCGTTTTCGCGTCTAATTTTTTTGCAATTTTTCGCCGTACGAGAAGCGTTTTTTTTCCCGTTGCACTTGTTAATCTTCGTGATGTCTGATTTGGCAGATGATGCGGAAAAAAATGTTGCTCATTTGTCGTCCGAAAAAGCCGAAAATGGAAGCCCGAAGACTGTTATTGCTCGCAATGCACAATCAAAAAAGTGAGTACAATTTATTTATAAAGGTTTTCGTTACTTCGCTGTATCTGTATTTTAATCGCCTCCGCCACCACATTCGGCGAATATTTTCGTAGCACAAGCGAATTACCTGCCTCGAACGTATCGTATTTCTTTTACAAACACCATCATTTGCGATCGTATAATTTATTCGCTAGTTGTAGAGGTGGCTGAGGCGGGGGACAGATGAATAAGCAACTACCATATATGTATATTGCCAATTGTCGTGTTTTTTTCCTTCTTTATTACATGTGTACTTACGTATTCGTTGATAAATTCGAATAGGTACGCGATATATCATTACATTCACCTCGATTCCCTCGTATCGTATCGTATATATTTTGCATTTCGATGTCGCGTGGAATTTTCCAATTTCTAATACGTACCTAACTACCAACTACCTGCCTTCATAAATACTAAATATGTATATCCCTTCTTGGTTCTATTTTTTTTTCACAAAAAGTGCTCTATTTACGGTGCTCGCGGTATTTCTCAAATTAAGGTCGATTTCTAAAACGTAAAAATTATACTTGAAATTCTTCAAAACGAAGCGTAGCGGAGAAAAACAAAATTAAACTTCAGAACACGAAGAATATAAGACAATAAATAATTCAAAATTACAAATAAAACTGTCACTACTTTTGGGTGCTGATGGACTGAATTTAACCAAATGAACAGCGACGTGTTTACGATATTCGTGTCTTACGAGTGTTTCAACCGAATCAATCCACATTCCACATTTGAAATGTACAACGATGGCAAAAAAAAGAAAAAAAAGGTCGAAGACTTGTAATTTATTTCAGCCGTCGCAGCCGCCGATAACCTTGAAAAAATTCTCCACCGGGACCTTACCCCTCGTCGCGTTTTTAACACGTCAAAACCCGATAAAACTTGTTTCTTCGACCCCAAAATTATTTCAACGTTTAATTCATTTTTCTTCGAGGGACGGTATCGCGGGCGAATTTTAATTAAAAAATAAAAAAAATCTACGCTAAATGCGAACTATGGCTGCCACCTTTGTTTGGAAATCACGCCGAAACTCAATTTCAACGTGAAGATATGAAATATTCGTTGATGTAAAAATGTAACAAAGTTTTTCCTAAATAGCTGATAAAAAAGCGTTCAATTTTATAATCGAAACGAAGCCCGAGATCTCCAGCTATGAAAAATATTTCTTCGTGTAGTGAAAAAAAAAACTCCCGTTTCTGAAAGTTTAATCACATCTATTTCGCGTTTGTTTTCTTTAAATTAAAATGAAAGCGAGGTAAATTTAACCTCGCAGTTTTACAGTTTCATCTTGTTTATTATTAACTTTTTATTTCGGTAATTTTTATTTTTTGAGAAATATAAAAAAGCTCGCAAATCTTTGATAAAAGATTGAAAATAGAGTGGATATTTTGAGAGAAAAACTTTCAAACGATAACACTCGGGATACTAAACGTGGCTATTAATTGATTACAGCGTATCGCAGAACACGTCATTGATCAAAAATGTTATTACGAGTCAATTATTCCTCGAATTGCATATGCACGCAAGGAGGAATTTTTGAAAAAACTTCAAAAAACCACGAGCTCCCAACGTGAAAAAAATTCCATAATAAAAACCGAATTCCTAAATGAATTGATTTTTTTTCGTACAAAATTTATCACATCGCTTTAGGGACCAATACAAACACACGACAAACATTTATCGAAAAAATTGCCCCTTACGAGTAAAAAATTAACGAATAAAAACGAAAACGCGCGCCCGTCATGTTAAAACCACTCACCGAGTATTAGCGGCAGCGCAGTTGTTTCGTTACAAGCCTTTTTGATACCCTTAAATAAAACATTTCCGCTTATTCGCGAAATCTTTTCCGAGTTCGAGTAACTCGATGACGAAAATGTTTTCCTTTTTCTTATCTTATTACATCGTTCCAATCAACGTGGCGAAATTGCCAAAAGACGGTTTATAAAGTTGCGTCACACTCGCACACATTCGTATGTGCTTACGAGTCACACTTCATTTATCCGGCAGTTTTGCTACAATAAAGCCTCATTCCGCCTCCTAGACATAGATAAAGTTGCACGAAAATTCCACTTTTATTTCATATTACGCCCTTACAATAGGAATGCTTTCCCATTTTCCGTATGACGAGATAAACTCGCGTCGCCTTTGGTGTTATTTAACTGATGAATAGTCGACGGTGTACGATGACCCAAAAAGCACACTTACACCGACACAATACAATGAATTTGCGTCCAGCGAAACTCTCGTAAATTTTCAACTATTAAAATGGTGCTCGTTTTCATGCAAATTCCACATCTACGGTTGGTAACCAACAAACACGAGGATTTTGTTCAAACCACACGTTTGTAGCACGTAGCCAAAGCATATAAACCATAATGTTATCGTAAATAAACATACAATGTAATGTGTATTCGTAGGTACTAGGTAGTTACGAAAAAAAAAAACAAGGTAAATAACTTAAAAACCTTTTTACATTCACGCAGCTATATCGGAAGACATTTATGTACGAGTATAAACGTACGTGTGATATAGTTTTCGTTGCGGCGAGGAGGGGTTTACGCGGAATGTGTAAAATTTGTAAGTAATTCTATTAGCAAGGTAGCTCACGTCGACATCGCGTCACACAATGGGCCAGAATCGCGATTTTGCTACGCTTCACGCCAAAAACGAAAGTTCTCAAGAAAAATGTTTGATATGGTATTTCGAAAGTAGACAGTGTAGAGACCTCCAAACCATATTTGTTTATTTTTTTCAAAATTTATTCATGGTTTTATAGCGGCGCAAGGTGGAAACTCAAGGATAACATGTTTTTCTAAACTGCAGAAAAATAACTGCGTCAATTATTTACTTACCTATTTCCAATTTTTCGGAATTTTTTGGAATTTTGAACCTTCCCTTTCTCCTCCTATTGGGGCAAATCTGAAAAATATTGCTAGACTTGGTTTTAGCGCATCAAAAAACATATATTTCAATGCCTAACTCAATTTTTTTTGAACTCCCAAAATGTGTAATTGCCCATTTTCCTCCCCTTGAGATGCGAGGGGCAAAATGGCCAAACAATCGGATTCTAGCTACGATGAAAAGTACTTCAGTCACTGTCATCATCATCAGTTCGTCCTTGCGATAGAGAACTAATAATAAGCAACGCGCAGCTACATCGCTTTTCTGACTCACTGTGCGTCGTGAGCCACCGCTAGACGCACGAGCACGTCATCTCAAAATCGAGCTTCGTAGAGAAAATTCAGCGAGGCACGTAAATGCTTGGAATTGCGTGATTTATAATCGAAAGCGTTCAGGTTGACGCTGTCGTTTATTCGGAGCTATTTATCAACGAAGACGGAATATCCATTTTTCTACTTATCTACAAATACATAGATTAAGTCATGTGCACTACAAGTAGATACCTAAAATCCAATAAACGCTTATCGATTAGATCGAGCAACAAGTATGGCGTGCATTTTAGGTACACGAACTCCTCGACGACGTATTTGTTTACATTGTTGCAAAATGCCCGCCTTCGATGCTGAAAGACGATCAATTTGTCCATTCGTAATTACGGCGGCGGCGCGACCACTAGAACAATTCGATTTTCAAGTGAAAAGTATCAAAAAGCGTGTTCCGGATTTCCGGCGCAATTATGCGAAAAACGTCCACGTTGAATTTAAAATAAATCTACGTATGTACATGTTGTAAAAGACGCGATCTTTCAAAGGTTCATTTTTTTATGGACGTTATAGCCATACATACATATACGTATGCACTATATGCACTATGCACTTCGAAAACAATCACCGAGTCGCTGCAGCAGGACAAAAAAAGGCCAACTTTACCGAAGCGACCGGGGACGATCAATACGTATGTAGAATGCGTTAGCGCGACGAACGATATTTTTTAGAACCGCTTCGATACCCGATGAAAATGACTCGTGTTATAAATCCATTTAAAAATTTCTCGCAAGCCGGAAACTGGGTCGCGGTTGAGCGGGGTTTTTGCACTTCTTTTTCACGCGGTTCTCATGCGTCGTCGCCGCGCCGCCGTTATAAACTAAAAACACCATCGATGCTTTTCAAGTTTCCAGGCGTACTGCTTTTCATCGCCAGCAATAACGCCGCCGCCTTCGCAATATCCCATTACTTCTCGTTTTCATCATTATGCAGCATGCACCCTTAAGCGGAGCTTTCTTTCGATTTACATCCGTTCAGGATGCGTTTTCAGATGAATTTTCCTCGTTAACGAATCGCAGATAGAAGCTCGATCGTAATGACCACTTGACGTCATCTGCATATGTAAAATGATAGCTGTTTTCTTTGTGACCTCATCACGCCAGAACAAGAGAACCGAATTTCGTCAAATTTTGGACATAGCAAATTACCGGTAATTACCGTAAATGCGGAAATTTAATGGTAAGTTACCGAAAAACCGTAAATTTATGGTAAATCATCATTGGTTACCAACTTTAAATCAACAGTAAATTACCGTAAATTGGTGGTAAAATACACAAAATAACGGTATATTACTGCAAATTACCATAAATTACCGGCAAATCACCCCAAATTACCGATAAATTACCACAAATAACCGATAAATTACCATAAATTACCGCAAATATTTCGAACTTACGGTAATTATTGCAACTTATTACGATTGTATCATAAAATGACATTTGCAACAATTTTGCTGTCATTCGCTTTTCCATAATAACGGTAATTTACCCTAATTGTCATAAGCTTCTGATTTAGATGTCAGCCAAAAAGCCGAGAAAATTTATGCAACATCAATCACGATTGAGAGTTATTATGAGTTTTGAAAAAGAAGTGTGCAGTAGCGAGCATTGCAAAGCAACGTGAAGGGGGGTTGAGGGCAAAGCACCCAACTAGCGAAGCTAATATCGTCTAAGTATACAGAGTGTCCCGATACAAGTTAGCACCTCTTCACCAGCGATGCAGTCAACTCATAATAGATTCATGCCCGCATGTTTGCCGACCCTATGAATCAGTTGAAAATTTTCTTATTTCCATTTTGTTTCGGATTTGGAACCGTGCATCAATTTGAAGACCGCGGTTCATATCCACAATCATCCGAATCCATATACGGAGGCTGAAATTCGAGGCATTCCTTTGAATACGTAGACATCTTGGTTTAGTGTAGAGTAGAAGTGCCTTCTTTTTCCAACAAATGTAACTTTTCGCTTTTCGTTCATTTTTCGACGCGTGCACGCTCAGCGTGGCAAATTAATTAAAGATACATTATTGCATCTTTCTTGAAAAGCAATCCAGCTCATGTTGAGTTCTCCCTCTTCAACACGCTGGCTTTCGGCAACGCGATATCTGCGGAGTAATTTTGCGATAAGGCTGGAAAAAGGATTACGAGGCACGGTACGCGTTGGTGCGCGTGTTAAAGTGATTCCTTTCGGGGCACTTTTCGTTATCGAGGGATTATTATGGTTGCTGCACGAATGGCGTAAGCTGCAAAAGACGACCGAGTTAAATACACGCGTTCAACATCCGCGCCATATCGAGTACACATCAAAAACGTTGACGCTTCGCGTATCAGGTGCTGTTCTGTTTCAATAAAAAAATTCTATACATCGTGACGTCGCCTTCGTCGTTCTTCTCGCCTCATCGAACAAATTGAAAAGTAAATGTGTCATCGTTCTTTGGGTCACATTCGTTCGAGTACGCTATTCGCGTTATATCACCTCCAACTGGTGTACCGCGTATAATACTCGTACACCAGCGGCGTATGAGAATTTCGCCGAGAAATTTTTCTCTAAACGAGATCGAACCAGTATTCGCATGTTTGTCGACTTGAATGAGCGACTCCGCATAATTATCAGGCTTAATCGTATACATATAATTGAGTTTGTACGTATTGAAATTGTATATTAACGAGCCTGCGTGCATCGACCAACAATCATCGTGATAATTGGAATCCGCGATAAACGAGCCATTAAATCATTCGTGCGTTATGTACGACCATCATCCGCCCAGAATTTCGCAACGATCGCACCTCCTGACTGCAGAATTCTCGTACGTGCAATTTAATCGATTTATTATTAGTTGATTCATCGTCCGGAAACAATTGAAAAGTCATGCATAACCAACTACGCAGATTCAATTGAATTTCATTTCGATATGGATAATCCATCGATGACCATAGATCATTAAAACGGGGTGTC
Source organism: Maconellicoccus hirsutus (assembly GCA_003261595.1). Taxonomy (NCBI): domain Eukaryota; kingdom Metazoa; phylum Arthropoda; class Insecta; order Hemiptera; family Pseudococcidae; genus Maconellicoccus; species Maconellicoccus hirsutus. Next base: position 17,830 of record QBDW01001610.1, read on the forward strand.
GACGGATTTTTCTGGTTTTTGAATAATCACTATGCTTCTTTCTTACGTTTATACAAAATTTTCAGAAAACCCTCGAATAGACCCTTCTCCCCAACCCCCATCAACAAATTCAAATTCAATTTTTTCTATCATTGAATCGTTTGCGTCGTCGAAAATGTCGCAGCACCTTCGATCAATTTATTCGCGTGGAATACAATTCATCCAGCGAATCATATAGAACTCGAAAATTAGCCGCTACTTGCAGTTTGCACACGACGTCAAGGTCAACGTAAACTAATCGGAGAATCAGCGACCGCTAATCTACATCGTTGAGCGTAAAATTGGCTTAAAAAGAATAAAAAATACTCGTTCAACAAGTATCTCCGAGGGATTTTTCAATTAAAAACTTCTCGTCGATTTTATCGGCTAGATTAACTTTCTAAATGAATAGTTTAAAATACGTACAAAAAATTCCGAATCCATTAATTAATCAATTCTGATTCGCACAATGATAAATTTCTCGTTAAAATTTTCTTCTTATCCTCTTAAAAGTATATTTTAAAGAACACCGACGAGAAAATGGCGAAATAAATATAAAGCACCTTAAGAACAGCTTTCGAGGTTGTTAAATATTTTTCTGTATGCAAAAAAGGAAAAAAAAAGACGGGCGAAAGTTTTGAATAAAAAATGAACTCGAACGACGACCGGCTTCCTTTAATATTAATAATGTAAAATATTACCACGAGGAAGAAAAGTAATAAGTGCACCGAACAATATAAAAATCTCAAATTAAAATTTATCCGATCGATTTATTTTTCTCTCAGCTCGAGAGGCGTTATGCGACCGTTTACTTTATCAATTACAAAAACATTATTCAAATACTCGGATTTCACCCTCCGCGTTTCTCCATTTATTCGCGAACACAATTTTGAAAATTCTCCCCGGGCTGAAAAGCCGCTGCGTCAGAAATCGCAAACCACAAATCGCAAAAAAGGACACTGTATTAAATTTCAATCTTAATCCTACGCGGTATACGAGCGTTATTCAAAAATTTATAACAACTCGATTCGACAGCGAAGGGATTATATTTAGTTATACTTCGCCGTTCAATTCTATCATTTTTTATCCGCCCTCGAGTAATTCCTCGACTTGCTTAAATTCGTTTACGGGTCTCTTGGCATTTTAACTCTTCTGATTTCTCAACAACAGCAGTACGGCACGACAGAAGGGGGAAAAAAACTCCGAAGTTATAAACCCGAAATATTTTTATCATACACCAACCATCGAAAGTTGCGCTTGATGAAAGATTTTTATTAATTTCGTTAAGTGATGGTCTTGTTCGATGTTTTGTGAGATCTTCGGTCAAATCAAGTTTATAAGATCATCAATTAAAGTAAACCCGTAGTGTGTTTCTGCTTACGAAACGAAATCTCGAAAATATTTTCCAAGCTCGGCTCGAAAACTCTCCGGACTAATTTTATCTCGATTTCTTCAAATGAAGATAATACTCGAGAGATTCGAATCGGAGCTTTTTCAATAAACTGGTAATAAATTGAAAGCGCGTCGAGAAACCCCAATGAAGCAATTTTTTAACCAGCTTTTATCGACTTTCCAACTGTTTTAAATCCATACGTACGCGATGAAATTCTGAAATTCAAGCGTCGAGTAACAACCAAGTTTTCGTCCGACGTAATACGAGACGAAAATTTCCAAAATCCTTCAAAAGAACTACTGCACGGTGCGTCGGTGCACAGTACACACCTCGATAAAAATTTCAAAACGCTTCAGGCGCTCGGATAGTTTACCCGTGCATCTAGAAGTTGATATTAATAAATTAAATATATCCGCGAGAATTTTTTAAACAATAACGCAGAAAAAACTCACCGATGACCTGTATTCGAAACGCCGCATGAAAAGTGTAACGTTATACTTTGTGACGTCATGTCACAGAGATTCACTCCCTTTCGCTTTTTTATTTCCCTTTCCTTTCCCGAATCCTGTTGCCTACCGTTCTTTTAACCATTTCTATTCCCCTACCGTACCCCTTTCATTTTTCCATATATAGGTTTCTCAACTCGAGCATAATCCTTTTTCTCAGTCCCTACACAGCTCTGATACCTTGATCCGAGCTGCAGCTTTTGTAATCTATATCTTGCACGAGTTTTCAACCATATTACGTACTTTTCCATAACGTCATCGCGTTGTGAAATAATTTCAAATTACCGTAAATTCTACGAAATAATTAAGCTGATTAACATTATAGTCTACAGTCCAAATGGCAAACCGACTTTTTCTTCCCCCAAAAATGCAATCTAAATCCGGTTTCTAGAGCACTTTTTGCCATTTGGATTGTAGACTACTACTTTCTTGCGTTTAATTAATCGTTGGATTTGAAATTACCTAAAATCGTTCTTTTTTCAATTTACAAATGGCAAATGCTAAAAATAAAACCCGCAGCTTTCCTTAAAATACTTGATAAATGAAATCTACCGAAATAACATAAATTCCGAGCCTCGAGTCGTTCTTATATTCTTTGCAGCTTTTGAGGAACTTCTCTTCTTTGTTACTACTGTTAGCTACTTGTTTTGTTAAGTTATTTCAAAAAATTCACGAAACAAACAAATTACCCCAATTGGTGAATAAATTTACGTCAAGTTCGTCGGAGATAATTGAAAAGCCGAGCTTGAAAATGAAAAACTCAAATTCCATCATTTAGATTACATCTAAAACAATGAAACGGGAAATGTCTTCAAACGAATTAATCCTTTGTATAATACTCATACAATAAGCCGAGATAATCTAACGAGAAATTTTCCAGAAATCCCACGACCCCGACGTATCACTTCTTTCATAATTAATTTCTAACGAAGATATTGAATAATTATTTTTCGAAGCGACTGAAACATTTCGGTGATCTTACATTACAACGATTGAAGAAAAAAAAAAGAAAAAAGCTCTTCATATCGTACCATATTTTCCTACTTTTCCCATAAAAAAGGAAACTTATTTTCGCATTCGGAGGATCAGAGCGCATAATTCAAAAGAATAAAAAAAAACAAAGGAAAACGTCGAAATGATGAAAAACAAAACGTCATCGCTCGAGGTAAACAGGGCCCAAAAATACGAAAAATATCGACGATTTTTTGCACACCGAACGCTCATTTCGTTACGTACGAAATCATCGAATATACGAAATGGGGATTATTTATCTGGAAATATATATATACGCGTAATATACGACAAATCTATGCTATTTGGATATCATAAAGGAGAAAAAAACGCAGGAATCGGCGAGACGTGAAGGTATTCCAGATTTGTTGACATTTCTTCATATACGTCATGACTAATTCGACCAAACTTCGTATTCGGTCGTAAATTTGATTTTTAATTACGCTTTTTCATTTCGTAATTCGACGATTGGTTTAAAGTTTTTCGGGCGGAAAATTCGAAAAACCCAATTTGGCGTTATGGTTGGCCTACATTTAGAAAATTATACCGACGCGGCGCCATAAACCAGCAAAATATCTTCGCCAAAATCGCCGTCGACGCGAACCTTTTAAATTTTTTATTACGAATATCCTAAATCAACTTGAGGCGCAAAAATTCGACGTCGCCGCTCCGCCATCACCTAAATTCCGAAACGAATACGAAATTACGCCTTAAAAGCATTAAATGGTTGCTGCGTCTCTTAATCACCTGCTATACAAATGTACCAGCGGAATTTTCGTTTTAATTGAATCTTCCTAATAGTTGTTTTCAATTGCACCTATCTAACCCTTTTATCAAGGCGCACGTATCAAATTTCGTTTTTACCACGTTATTAGCAACAATTTTCCAAACTACGTCGAACGCGTAAATTTACCCCCAAAGAGTACACAAATTTCAACACGAAACCAACATACAGCAATTCGGAAATAATACCGAAAATTAACCTATACTCTTGTAGCTGGGATAAGTAGTACGAGGTACGTTAGCAAGCTTCTACTTTCTACGTATCTTCCGTTGGGTAGCCGAGCCAGTAATCCACTATTTACTTTTTCAATGGGTACAAAATAGCAGTTTAACAATATACTAACCCAATTATCTGTCGTTTTATGTTCGTTTTGCGTACGTAGTCGTATAAAAATCACTCGCCGTCCTGCTACGACAACGTACGATTACTTTTATTCGTCCGAATAAATTCTCGAACAATTGCGACTCGCAAAAAAGCAACTCTGAAGAACCCCAACTATTTATAGAAATAGTACGTTTTTCCGCTATTTTTTGAAATTGCTATTTTCATTTTTTTTTTTTGGTTTCCGATACGACATAAAGGGTTTCTTTTCTATGGTAGTTCTTCACTTTACTCTTAAAACTTCACCTTATTCATTAAATATTTTTTCATATTTCTCGTCTCTTGTATTTGAGGTACTTTTTTTTAAATTGTTTAAGATTACACAAAATGTTGTTAAAATCATCTAAAATTGTTCAGTATTTGTTCAAAGTTGCATAAAAGTTGTACAAAATGAATTAATTGATGAAAAATTTGCTTGAAGTTGCCAAAATACTACCGAAATGATGCAAAAATTATTTAAAGTTATTCAGTACTAGTTTACAATTGCAAAAATTGTCAAAATAGTGAAAGATAGTTCAAAATTGATCAAAATTTGCTTAAAATTCCTTAAAATTTTCACAAAATTGTCGAAATAATGTTAGAATAGTTCGATTTTCTTTCAAAACTGCATAAAAACTGTCAAGATGTATAAAGATTGATTAAAGTTGATTAATATTTGCTCAAAAATTGCATAAAAGTAGAACAAAACAATTTAATTGGTGATAAACTAGGTTAAACTTGCAAAAAACTATTAAACTGTTATTTAAATAGTTTAGAATCGATCATAATTTGTTTAAAATAGCACTAAAGTTGTGCAGAGCGATTAAATTAATGAAAAATGGGCGTAAAACTGCAGAAAATAATCAAAATGTTGTTGAAATATTTTAGAATTGACAAAAATTTACTTAAAATCGTAAAAATGTCTCTAAAATTGTTCAAAATTTTTCAATTTACGATCAAAATTGTATAAAAACAGTTTAAATGTTATTAAAACGGTTTAAAAATCGATCAAAATTTGTTCAAACTTTCGCAAAATTGTCAAAAAATCGTTGAAATTGTTTGAAATCGTTCAATATTTGCTCATAATTACATTAAAACGGTTAAAATGTTGTTAAAACAGCAAAAAATCGATCAAAATTTGTTCAAAATTGCGTAAAATTGTCAAAAATTTGTTTAAATTATTTAAACTTGTTCAATGTCTGCTTGAAATTTCATAAGAACAGTTAAAATGTTATTAAAACAGTTTGAAATTGATCAAATTTATTTAAAATTCCACTAAAATTGCACAAAATGATTAGAATTTTGTTAAAATTGTTTGAAATTGTTTAATATTTGTTTAAAATTGCACATAGGCATAATAATTGTCAAAATTATTTTATAGATTTTAAACTTTTTCAACGACATTTTAACCGTTTTTAGGCAAATTTGAGCATACAGCGAACGATTTTAAACAATTTTAACATTTTAATCGTTTTGCGTAACTTTAGTGCAATTTTGAACAAATTTGATCGATCTTAAATTGTTTTAACAATATTTTAACCATTTTTATATAATTGTGAAGAAATACTGATCAACTTCGAATAATTTTAACAAGATTTAGACAATTTCGTTCAATTTTAAGCAATTTTAGACAAATTATGATCGATTCTAAATTATTTTAACAACGCTTTGACAATTTTGCGCAATTTTAAGCAAATTATGATGGATTTTAAACTACTTTAACAACTTTTTAATCGTTTTGCACAACTTAAATGCAATTTTAAACAAATAGAGTGAAAGCCAACGAAGATCTTATAATTTATACCGTTTTCGTTCAACTATTTATTATTCTCAACGAAGAAACGTAATTACATTTAATCATGCCTTTTGATTGACCTCTCGCTTGATCGACGCCGCAGTTCTTACTTTGTACAATACGTTGTAACAAAATATCTCTTCACCTGTAAGCGCAAAAGATGCAATTACCTTGGACTAACACTCGCATAAATTTAAATAAACGGAGTAGGAGATGAAAAATTGATAATCTCCGAGGAGTATCTCAGAACGAGCTCGTTCTAGTGATATCGTTCTTCGCTTACAAAACCGTCTCGAATATTTTACCGACAATTTACGTTCAAGAAAAATGACACGATAACTGCTCTGAGTGAACGTCACGTTGACTGATTAAAATTCAAAATGACCAAGGTGACTTTTAAAAAAAGTGCCCTTTTCGCTTTCGAAAAAAGCACGTATTAAATTCGAAATTTCACCGAAATCTTCCTTGTTTCAAAGGGAAAATGGCTTGAGCGTTTTCTTAGCAAAGGTAATAATATTCTGCAAAAGCTCGATGATATAACGGGTAAATTTTCACATTTAGCTGTCTCGTCTTATAAAAACACTCGAAAAATACTCGCGTCGAAACTTCATTTCGTCTACGAATTCTCTCGCCAAGTTTAATTTCTGTTCAACGAGTGTAAAAAGGTAAAAAAAAAAATAAGAAAAAAGGCGTTACTTTCTAATTCGATTTTACCGTGTACTATTTCAAAAGTACACTATAAGCTTCTCCTAAGCGGTGCAAAAATGTGGTAATTTGATTAAAAACGCTCGTTTTAAGCATAACGAATTTAATTTCTCGTACCTACTTTAACGCATGAATTCCGAATAAGGCGAGCAATTTAATTTGTATTCGTAGCTTATCACAAATTTACCTTTTGTAATATTTGTACGAAAAGCAGCGTACGATTTTAAAATGAATTTTTCTCTCGTAAAATCGAACTGATGGTAGCGCCAGATAAAAAGAAATTCAACTCGTTAAACCAGTCTTCCTTCGTTATCCACTTATTTTTATCATCCCTGAATTTCCGAATTAATTCCAGATTTACCCGCGACAACCATTTTCGGGGATGGCCAACCTTGTAACGAAGCTTTTGCGAAGGCTCGTAACCGAACGTACTCCATCTGCGATAAAGCGCTCGTCTGAAAAGAATTCAATTTGATAAATTCATCTGTTACGAAATAACTGACGCTTGAATGATAAGCCCTAAAATTGGTTATCGCTGTGGCATTTCATCTTCGTTTTTTTTTTCGCCAAAAATTTCGCCAACTCTTCGATGAACATCGAAAGATTTTTCCCGACAAAATGCGTTACACTGTATTTGGAAAAATATCAAGTCTTGTTTGTTTTAATGATTTTTGCGGACAGTTTTTTTCGCTTGTTTTTTATCATAATATTTTTGTGTATAGTGTACACAAGTCGATATCAACGATAACATTGTTTACGAACTAATTTCGCATCGCTGAAGATTGAACGATTCATGCAGTCTCCAAACAATTTTTCATAATTTAAAGGGGAACTCCCTGCTTCTGAGTGACAAACGGTTTGAGTAATTCTGTCAGTCTTCGTTTTAATTTTCATCAGCAATGCCTTTTTTTTGTTCCTGCCGCCAAAAAAATGCGCATATTGATGTTTTTTTCCAGTAATGAACGTTAAAAGTGAATTACGTTGAATATGGCGTTTTGTAAGCGGCTATTCCATGTTCCACATGAACGTCACATTTTGTAAGCAGCCATCTTCGATTTCATGATTTCGATCAGATATATATTCGTATGTGTGATACGTAATGCGTTTTGGTCTCGTGAAATACAACATTTTGTAAGCAACCGTCTTACTCGTCACAATTCGCGCTGAAAATTACCAAATCACGGGCACTACGTGCAGGTACATTGAATGCAACATTTTGTAAGCAGCCATTCTCGTTTTCATGATTTCAATCGAACATGTTGTTTTTGTAAGAGTGATCCTTAATGTGTTTTGGTCTCGTTGAATACAACATTTTGTAAGCAGCTGATCCAGTTTCCACGATTCGAGCTTGTTATTTCTAAACGTTTTGCGTCAAATTGTATGTTTCATGAAGAAACCAATATTTTGTAAGAAAACGAAAACAGCTGACGATTACAATAAAATATCAGAGATTTTGAAACAGTAATGGCGTCGTTTCAATGGTCTGTAAATTTAACTTTTTTTTACGAAACATCATATTCTGTTCGTGCATTTTGACTGAAACCAAACCCATAAAACTGGCTTTTCCTACAACACATACTACTAGGTCCTAGCTCACTGTACAAATATATTTTCGTTAGCGATCAGGAAAGAAAATGACAACGCGTTATCCCTTCACATATAAACCTTTGAAAAGACAAACTTTCAATCAAATGCTCGACTACCTACACATTTTTCCATACCATTACCTATTCATAATACAAAAATGAGGAAAAAGCACCAACGATGAAATATGCGCAGCTAATTAAAATAAGAATCATTGATTAGCATTATAACGAGAGAAAAAAACGAAAATATACCATTCGAAATCTATCTACGACCTTCACACACACAAAAAAACGAATTTCTCACTTTCCGCGTATTCGTTAAAAAACGGAAAAAATTTGAAGGAAAATTGAAAGGGCGACATTGTTAAAATACGATCGTTATAACGGGCTCGGAAACTCGTTAATTTCGTACTTGATTTTAGTATTAAAGAAAACAAAAAACACAATAATGGACTGATTAAAGGCGACAACGATGACGGGAAATTCGTATAATTCATTTCCATCAAAACCTTCATTGTTTATGAGATCTATTCGTCGTGACGTCATTTTCATCGTTAATAATATAATTTTGTCGACTGGAGTAGGCCTTACGGTTCAATCTTGGCTCAGTTGCAGTTAGGAGTCAATTTTGTTAAAAAGAAAACTTGAAAAATACTGCCGCATGTTTGTTAAATTTTGAATTTTTTATTCGTCGAGTTGATAAATTTTGTTTCTTCGTCGCGCGTATCTTTTCATTTTTATAAGTTTTTTTCCACGACTCGATGTAATATATCAACGTTATAACTTCTGCGCGACTTGAATTATGTATAGTACTTTTCGCTAGGTAAATTTTTATTTTCAATTTTATTTTTATGCGGCGTCGCTCAGAACACTTCACACGGGAAACTTATCGTTTAGCATATCCAAAAGCGCGAATCTTGTAACGCTTTGTTTTTTCCAAGCCTGATTTATCTTTTTCAAATAGAAACATCTCAGGAAATTATTTACTTATAAATGGAGCGGAGAGGTTTTTGAGTCGAAGCTTCTCCATGCAGCTTTAAGAAGAGCAGTAAGCTCAGAAAAATGGAAAACGAACTTACATAGCTGTTTTAGACCGAAAAACTCAAAAGTTCACAACTCTACCTTGTTCAGTGGGGTTCGCGAAAATCCGCGGTCATTCGGGAAATATTATAAATTTAAGATAGATAATCTCGCAACAACGAAGTACTAACATATCTACAAACTATTTTCTGTTGCAGCTTCTTCAAAAGACTACTCCAAGCTCCATGCGGTGATTCGCCAATAGTAATAAATTACATAACATTGACAATTATCGCATTTTTATCATACGCCTTACTGTACACTTTGCTGCACGACGAAGTAAAGCCAGGAGGACAACTATTCGCACTGATAGTGCTGACGATCGCGAGTTATTTTTGCGGATGGGTAGTTTCACTGCTGCGACTGCCTCCTTTGCTGGGAATGCTAATATGCGGTATAGCTCTGAGAAACATAGGATTTTTCAATATGACCGGCCACGTTTATCCGGAAATAGTCGTAACTATAAGGTAAGATGGCGTTTAATCCGCGTATTCTCATTAAGCCCGTCATTTCGCGTACGTCGTTATCATTAAAAATGCACGAGAAATCCGCGCTCGTTGTGCGGCGCTCCCATTAAAACCCTAACGACGTGTTACGTGAGCTCGCCTTCGTGAATAATGTAAATACTCGCAAATGTAGTAACCTTTTCGAATACTTTAAACATTACCCGAGCAAATAGTCAACCTAAATCCGAAGATTTTGTTAAAACCTACAATAACCTCGGTGAAATTATCAGTGTTTCTATTTACTGTGGGGATATACGCGTGTATACACGCATTTTTTCGTTATTAAAATTTGCTTTAAGTGTTTAATGGATTTCTTAAACCCGATTTACTAGCAACGCGAATGTTTATTATCCTCAGCGATTAACATCCCAATCTTCCAATCTTTTTGAAACATCTCTACCCTCTGCTATTTCCATCTCACTGTTCGACAATTTCAATGCGCTAACCTACACAGATGCGGTAATCCCACCAAGCATTTGATGAGTTCCCCGTTACTTTCAAACCGACCTTTCCTCTCCAAGTTAACCTAGCCCCCAAAAAAGTTATGGTAGTTTTTATTTTCAAAAAATAAATTAAAAAAAACTTCAACCTTCTAAATAATTAATCTCGCAGCGAGAAAAATATTATAAGTTCAGAGATTGTTAATTTGATAAATTTACTATAATAATTTATTGTAAAATTTATTATACATATATTATTAATTTATATGTATAATTAGTAAATTTGAAATTGATAAAAATTTAAAATTAAAATTAAATTAAAATTTCAACTACGACCGGCAAGATTTTGATTTTATAATTAATTATTGTTTATAAATAAATTCACCTTTCTTCGCGGCACGTTTGCGTCTGGCAAAGATGGAACGGAAAGGAATAAAAATAAAATAAATGATGTCAATAGAATAAAAAATTGGAATGCTTCAATCAGCATGTATACTGATAAACTGACCAAAACAAACATCATACAGTAAACAAAATCAAAATTTAACAATGTGAACGATAAAAATTTCGCGGCCAAAAATTACTATAGAAATTTAATAAAATAAAAACAAAACAAATGTTGTGGTATAAGTCCAGGGAAAGGGGGAGGAATTTTTTAAGGAACACGATGGTGACAGATTTAAATTACTAGGAAAAACATATAGGAACTACTATTAGGATGATAGGAAAAATGGGTAGGAAGTTAAGGATAAAACATATAGAGGAAACCTTGACTTACACACACATATATTATTACCTAGCTAGTAGAGCAATTTAGAAATAATTCCATCAATTCCATCATCAAAAGATATAAAAAGAAAAAAAAACAAAAACACTTCTACACAAAAACACAAAGAAAGAATTTTGAAAAGACGAAGCCCAGAAGCAAAGCATCATAACTGAAAGAGAAATTTTGAAAATGAAGTAAATAGCTATAAATTGATAGAGATCGAGTAAGGTCATCTCAAAAATGATAAATAAATAAAAATAAAACGAAATTGAAATTTCATATTGAAATATTTACAGAATAATATAAAACTCTATCTCCAGAGTATCTCGGGGGGGGGGGCTCAATATCCATTTCAGCTTGATTTCGAACTGATACTTCAAATTATATATATATATTGGCTATTAGAACATCGCGAAAAATAAACAATAACGTCTGTATACAACAACCATCTTAGCATGAGTAGTTAAAGTAAAGTCCAGACTATCTCATCTTGTAAAAAAATAAAATAAAATAATCTTATCTCTATAAAAATGTATAAGTCAATAATTTGAAAAATCACAAACTAATAAAAATTACAAAATAAAAACAAAGAAATTTTAGAGAACCGTAGCACTTCCTATACGAGTATAAGGCACCTTTCGCAGGCAAGAGCAAATCACCTCGAGTGGTAAACTCTTGTAGCGAAGTATATTCAGAGTTTCATACAAGCTTTGGCATTTTCGCGAAACATGCCACGTCGTGCAAAATTAACGAAAGACGTTGAAGTCTCCACGCACGCTGGGAAGTCGACGGTTCGCAAATGAAGCCTGGGTTCCAAACTACGTACATATTAAACGATAAATTGTTTTCGTAATAATAACTCGTAATTGAGAGAACGCGCGGAACTTTGCGCCTGTGACTGGAATTCCATTATGAGTTTTTCGCCGTCTGAGCATTTTTTCAAAATAGAACGAGGTCGCCGTTTTCGGAACCGACGAAATATATCCAAGTTTAGCGTCTTTAATTCGCACACAATACGCACTAAATTCGTATTCTCTAAAATTACAGATTTCCTAGATTTCCTCGTGTTTACCGTTTAGCAACGAAAAGCGTGAAAATATTCGGGATAGGTTGGCCTGGTTTTAGCGCTAAGTTTTCTAGCTTAGTCGAAGTCGACGTGTATATAGGTTAAGATAATGTATTACTTCGGAATTCCAAGTTCGCCGCGATTAAAAAGTCAACTCGAAGAAGAGAAGCGTTAACGCTTTTCGTAAAGCTCGAATTTCGCTTTCATTTTCAATACGTATCACAAAAGATAAGCGGCCGTGTCGTAAATCCGACGTCATTTCGCTTTGGCGCTCATACATCAAAAGCGACCGACTAAAATTTCCGGCTATCGTGGCTCAGTATGGTGTACGGCGTATACGCATTTTATATAATGAACGGCGTGCATACGCATAGTCGACGTAGACGTGCTATTTTGAACCGGGGCTTTTGAAAAAATCGATATTTCTTACGCGGCCCTTGTTCTTACACGTTCGCCCAACGACGTCGATGTCTGCTACTAATTATTCAAAGCATACCTCGAATATACGAGATGTTTTTCCGTCGAGAAAACAAACGTGATGAAAAATTCAAGCGATTCTTCAACACGTATCGCAGTTCGTCTACTGGTTGACGACGAATTGACGATACAATCGTATAATTCGTTATCGTAACAAAAACGCGCGTCGCGACGTGGAAACGAGTGAAAAAGGAAAATCCGAAAGAGAACAGCAGATCGTTTATCACGACTATATTCTCTCATCGTGAATATAAGTATTACGCTACACAGTGGTTTTTTCTTTCTTTTGTTCGTTTAAGTAGAAATTACTGCCGTCGTATCGAGAACGCGATCCATACAAAAGCGAATTTATTTTCAGCCCAAGTTTACGCTAAATGAATGGCGGTTTCCTTGCTTCATGTTGCGTGTGTACTGTGTACAAGCGAGCAGAAAGATTTTACTTGCTTCTCTTCACTTCGCGATTTTTTCCAACGTTTTTCGCATCACCTACGCAAATAGTAAGGAATGCGATAACAGCGCTTCGCATTTTCAACTTTCATTGTAAATTTCTTCTTCGCGAATTACTTCCGAACAATTGAGTCGCGTTGCGAAGGAATCGTTCACAAACCAGTAATTTAATTTTACGAGTAAATCCTTTGAGGACGCAGAAATTGTTAATAAATTTTCGCATTCGAATCGAGTATTCGAATAAATCGAATTCCAAGCATGATTTTAAAACTATAACAAAGTAATTACTCGTCTGTAGCTCTACTGGTCCAAATCTCAGAACTTAACGAACCCAGACTAGTGAATGAAAAGTTTGCAACAAATATTATAAAACGTTGCTGAAATAAAGTGGTCAAATCTCGAACGAATCACTTTATTGTATAATTAAGCTGACCTCGACAAACGACTCTGTAACATAATCGCGTAAACCCGTCTGACAGGTTACAAACCATTTCAACAATAGGAAAACGTGACGTGGCTTGTAAAATAAACCGGAAGTATTACCAAGAACAACCGGTCAAACGTGTTACCACATTGTTAAAACCGGTTGACCTTGACCAATGATTCTGCGAAACAACCGCAAAAACCCGTCTAGCAGGTTACAAACCATTTCAACAATAGGAAAACGTGACGTGGCTTATAAAATAAACCGGAAGTATTACAAAGAATTACCAGTCAAACGAGTTACCACATTATTAAGACTAACAGCCCTTGCCTAACGACTCTGTAACACAATTACAAAACCCAGTATGGCAGGTTATAAACCAAAAAAATACAATTAAAACGTCGAAAAGAAACCAAATATATCGTTTGAAGGAAAAAAAGATCAGTAAAAAGATAGATTACGTTTGCTCGAAGAAACTGAAACTAAACTAATTCATTTGGCAGGTTCAGGTTCATATCTACTATTGGATCGTCAAAGACACCGTAAAAAGGTTAAACAGCGTTTATTATCAAACTCCGAAGAGTTTCTGAAATACTTCTGGTCATGGACAAATGGATGAGAAACCAATTCAACAGTTATACTAGGAAATGACCTACGTGCGATTTATTCTAATCCTCGTAGACGTGAACCGCTGCTGATATCATTAGTCTCACTTCATTCGAATAACACCGACATTATTTCCAATTTCATGCGCTTCCGATACATTTACTTTTTCCGTCTCGAAACAAATCACGCGCAAGTTGTTTACATTGGCGTCGGATAACAAATCACTTTTCTTTTTCAAAGCTTTGAATTCGGTCTCAAAAGACATCCATTTCGAAGTAATCGAGGCGAATTTCAAACGAATTCGTGCAAAAGTCACGCTCATCTTTTCAACAAATTATTCGCAAACGTTCGAATTTTAAAATAAGATATTCGCGAACAACCGAACAGTTGGAGAATACGGTAACTTCGGATATAAACTTTCTTCACAGGTTTGAAACTTTCGGCAACATCCGGCCTACGTATTTTTCCATTACCTTATTTGGAGTAAAACTAAAGATGAAATTTTTTCTTTCTCTTGAAAGGTGCAAATAATAAATGCGCGTTCATTTCACGAGTAGCTGAGCACATAGCACGTCGTAAATAGTTTCCATCGGTAACGAGGCTCGATGAAAGCCTGTTGTTTTTCGCGTCAAGGCGTGAAATAGACGGGACCGGCTAATTTCCATATGTTAAAGTATAAGCGTTACGAGGTACGGTCTACGGTGGTGGTGGTATCATAAAATATTGTGTTTTCAGAGAAATAGCGCTTTCGACGATCTTATTAAAAGCCGGCTTGGGTTTAGATGCATCGGCGCTTAAAAAGCTCAGCTTCGTCGTAGCTCGATTAGCATTCACACCGTGTTTCACAGAAGCCGCCGGAGCCGCCGTGGCCGCTAATGTGTTAATGGGAATGCCCTGGATGTGGGGATTGTTACTTGGGTGAGTAGCCGAGCATTCGATCGCTTGTAAACAATAACACACCGTAGTTAACATAGCAGCAGTCTACAAGAAACGCGTACACTTTTGACCTTCTCTCGGGAGTAGGTAAATTTTGAATTACCAAGTACGCGTTGCACGGTCATATTGCGTAGAATCACAAACGAAGAGATAGGTTAGCCCTTTGTACTTCAACAATAGCACGCAGTTGCTAAGAAAAACACCCCTCGCACGTAATGTATGCTGAAGGCTGAACGAAAACTTCTTCAAGAAATAGATTCCGGTCTCGGAGGATGCGTAAAGCTTACTTCTGTACCGAAGACCTTTTGTATCCCGTACTACATACAGTTAAACTTTTGACAGCCGAAAATGTTGGCCGCCATTTCAATATGTTAATGTGTACATCGTGTAACATTGTTAGTATTTTACAGTTTCGTATTGAGCGCTGTCAGCCCGGCTGTTGTAGTTCCTACTTTATTAAGTCTCAAAGAACGAGGATACGGTGAAAGTAAAGGAATATCGACGTTGGTCATCGCAGCGTCCAGTATCGACGACATAATATCCATTTCCGGATTCGGTGTCATCCTAGGATTAGTATTTTCAAAAGGTAACATTCCCAAGGGTCGCGTTATCCGACATATGCGACTCTACAATTTGAAATTTCTTATCGATTTTTCATCATCGTCGTAGGTGATCTAATGACAAACATAATACATGGTCCGGCTGAAGTAGCCATTGGTATTCTTATCGGCTTCGGATGGGGTTTCGTCGCAGCCTGTTTTCCACATCGCAACGAAGTAATTTGGCTAGCTTTTTATTGCTTCTACTTCATCCGAGAGCGTTGCAAAACCGCTAATGATCATTCTGCCAAATGTCACGCGTAACGTTTCAACCCACCGCAACGTTAACTCGTTCGTGTATTTACCACGAAACGCTTCCTTGAAAAATTACTCCGATTTTCTATAGCGTCAAATTGAATAATTTTTAAACGGCGTCGTAGAACTACTGATATTGACAACGTACCCCCATTTCTCTCCTTTCTTTTAGTACATATGTGATTTTTAGTCGTTGTTCTTTTTTTTTTTTTTTTTTTAAATAAAAACCAAGGCTGTCACGTTGTATTAGCCGGTACTACGTTCATGAAAAACCAGGCTTGAAAAACTTCGCAGCTTTTTTCTATTCTGAAACGTAATATTCGATACCTCTCTCTACCTACTTTAAAAATGAGCGCAAAATGAGAAGGGTGAGGGAAAAACGATGATTAGGAATTGAACTACTCAAATTGTGTCGAGCTGTCGGCGCAATAACGAGTCATCTTCGCGTCGTGAATACAGGGCACACGACTCGCGTCCATAGGAAACGCGAACAATGTGACAAATACCGCCTACGTTAGGTTCAATTACTGAAATATTCATAAACGAAACGTAGTTCCAGGTTTTTTATTTCGCGATCAACTCGTAAAAATGAATATCGATTTCTAAACGTGGTCACGATTCAAATTAATGAACGCCGTCGGCTCTACGTCGCCACAGCCTATTTCACGTGATCGGGCAAATGAAATTCGTCAATTTTTCATTACCCGTCGCGTCGTTAAAAAGAATCGAAAATCGTTTTCCTCAATTTCACCCATCGACCTAGGTTGAAAAAAAAAACCGACAAAATTCTATTTCGTTTTGAAAATTTAATAAACTCTACGAAGCTATTTGATGGGACGAGCGGACACGCCAACGGAGGTTTCTTTCGGTATTTAAAATTTGCCTCTTCACGTTGATTTCACATCCTTTAAAAAAACCTATTCGCTTTACTTTTCTCTTACGGTGTTTTGTCGCGTTCGATCATTTGTAACATTCCATACAATACGTAGGCAGCTGAGTACAATTTAATTACATAAGCAACGATATATCCAACAAGAGTCGATTTAACGAGAATCGGTCGTTTGAGTCGAGAAATATGTGTATTTGGAATTGTCGATATAGCGGGAAAAAAGGTCTCGCTTAACCGCAGTCATTTATCAATCCCTTTCAAGAACACATTTCATTCTACATCAAAATACAATCTGTCTTTTGAGAAAGTATTCGACAGTATATTCAACATTTGCGCGTTTTAGTGGTTTGTAGACGACGAGAAGGCTTTATACTTCAAAATACCAACTCACAAAATCAAAAAGCAAAAACATCGCGAAAAAGTAATCAAAATATTCTCCAAAGATACGCGATTTTAAAACTTTGCTAACACTCGGCGAAGCGGAGGACATTGCAATTGCAGCATTATACTCGTACACGGCGTCGTATCGTTGTTTCGCCACAATTAAAAACCACCGTTTCACTAAACAATAAAAAGTTTGCCGCGTATTCCAAATTGGCATCGGTACATCATAAAATCTTAGGTTACTTTGAGTAACAGCCTTTTATTGACAAGGTTTTCACGTTTCGCAGGATCATTTAGTATTAAAGCGCTCCTTTATGGTAGGTGCAGGCGGTCTTGTGTCGGTGCTGGGTAGCCAAATGTTCGATTACGCCGGTTCTGGACCATTGGCTACCATTATCCTGTCGTTTTTAGCTTCGCTCTGCTGGAAATGGCAAGGCTGGTCTAATACATACGTGAGTATTGAGCCATATCTCGCCAATTTTTCGTCGCATCTTTGTAGCCACGATCGGATGTTGATTTCAGAATCCCGTGGCTGATGTCTACAGCAAGGTGTGGGTCATCCTCCAACCTCTGCTGTTCGGATTGATCGGAACGGAGATCAAATTCGAAGATATCGAAATGCAGTTGATTTGGCAAGGATTGGCGGTCTTGGGATTTGGCTTAATCGTGAGTGTTTTCACCTTCGATTCAGAAACTTTTTTCAATTCCATTGAAATTCGTTGATTAATAAATATCGCAGGTCCGTGTGGCGACATGTTGCGTAGTATTAATTGGCGCCAAATTAAACGTGAAGGAAATATTATTCGTAAATTTAGCATGGTTACCGAAGGCGACAGTTCAGGTTAGTGGAAATATTTCCGGTTATTTGTAGAAACATCTTTCCTTTCGCTTTCATCTGATTGCAATGACCATAGACAGGATTCTTCTAATATAAAGGACAAAAATCTATTCTATTCTATGTTTTGAATGGCCACGTCACTATCTTGTCGGAATGAAAATATACCGGGTGTCTCATAGTTTTTCGGCAGATCCTTCAAATCTCAGAATAGGCAAAACGTCTTATATCTGTTTGGTTTAAATTGATTCATTATAAAATGAAGGCGAACCATCGGAAATTCAAATCAACCTTGATTTAGAATTTCATATGCCCGGTATACAGGGTGTTCCGGGGTAGAAGTAAGGCCTTCAACCCAGAAACTGTGCAACACAAACTGAGTCTATGTATGCACGTTCGCCAAACCCCGTTCTTCCCCCTCCAGAAACACTCATCAGAGTGGTAGATCATCAGTGAAGTTTTTCATCAATTCGTAAATTTAATTTTTTTTAAATATCTTCTTATGCCGATCATTTTACAAGTGCTTTGGGGGAGGGGGAGGAGGAGATCGTCCTGTTCAATGCCGCAAACCTCACCTCTCTATCTCACATAGTTAAGATGTTATGGTCGTTCAAAAATTAAAAATTGCAAAAATTCACATAATTTTGAAAAAGTTTGGTAATTATAATTTTTATAACTCCTAATCTATTCAAGATAGAAAGATGGGATTTGCGGCATTGGAAAGAGCAAACTTTTTCCTCCTAAAAATATCTGTTAAAGTCTTATAAGAAGAAATTTTTGAATAATTCAAAAAAAATCGATATGACCTAACACAAAAATCATCCACACTAGAATAATCTAAATAAAACTTTTTCTCCCAGAAGAAACTGCATATTTCTATCTATTTTAGTAATTAAGGTATAATTATTCAAAATCGGTAAACTATTGGAAAAAAAATTTCAAGAGTATACCACTGCCCCTGCGACCCGAAGATTAGGCAAACATGCATACATGAGTTGAAGGCTTTACTTCTACCTCGGAACACCGTGTATGTTTTTGGTTTAAAGATATCGAGTAGTGAGCAAAAATACCGATTCGGTGCAATTGATGGATTAATCGTATTGTACGTTTTGCATAGGCTGCGCTTGGACCAGTAGCCTTAGATTTGGCCAAACAAAATGAACGACAAGACGTAATGCGATGGGCTTCGAATATTCTCACCATAGCAGTATTGTCCATTTTAATAACAGCTCCAATTGGTGCCGTTGGCATCTCATTAGGCGGACCAAGATTACTCAGTAACGAACCGGTTCAAAAGTACAAAAAGGATAAAAAAGTAGACGTGTCAGTGGTCGAAGATCAAATGTAAATAAAACACACGCTTCAACATTTACGCAACTAGTACGTTCCTATATGATAGGATTAATTTTCAGTAGATATATTCGTACAGACATACCTATACATAAAATACCTATTATTTACGTGAATTGTAGTGCAATATACCTGTGATAATTAGCCCTTTTCTGTGATTCGACAGTCTATTTTTCATTTTTCTTTTTTTTTTTTTTTTTTAAAGGGTTGCCATTGGCTTGTTTAAAATACTTGCTTTTAAACGTTTCGATTCGTGGTTTCTTCTTTTCACTTGAATAGTTTCACACATTCGTTTCCGCATCGTTTGATTTTAATTAATTTATTATGTCACCAACGCGGCAGACTTCGTATTAAAATCCAGGCAATTAACACGCATCCTTTTCATTTAAATACTTTTTTCTTCCGGTAGAGATTACATTTTGGTATAAAAAGGACGTTTTGATAAATTGGTCAGCCCAAAAAGTCAAAATTGAAACATGTAAAAAGCTTATATCAAATGTCCTCCCATCAAACCACGAACAACATACTAAGTGGATACTACATAAAACAGCATGTACATATTTTTTTGTGGAAATGAGATAGTTTGCCAATTTTTGCATTGTTGAGGATAAAAAAAACGAAAGCGTGAAAATTTCAAGATGGCGAAGTTGGTGATATTAACCGTGAAATTAGTCCAAGTACAAATTCGATGGAGTTTTTATCTCTTTAAAATGCAAAAATTGTCAAATCTATACTCATATTGCAAACGATTGGAATCGACAAAATATCCGTATTTAGCCAGTATTAGGTGGTTATTGAAGCACTCTCTCACGTCGGTATGACTCTTCGAGACTTAACTTTAAAAATCTTATTCATATTTAACATGGCTTCCCTTTATCCCCTTTCCCATTTAGAATATTATTTAGTGTCAATACAAGTAAATATAATTTAAACCCTTGCTATAAATTTTTCAATAGAGTAGTCGGCATGGGCATTACGTATATATTTTGCCCATAGTTTAATATTTCTTTTTTCAATTTCTTTCTTTCCTTTTTTTTTTTAAATTGAATTACGTGAAGACTGTTATATTTTAATGTTTAATTTTGTTCTAATGTTATAGTCTCACGCAGATTTGCTGCCAATCACGCTTTTTAAATTAGACAATAAATTATTTTGTCGATTCTTTGATACGTTACGTAGGTAGGATCAGCTTTTTCCTTTCTTGCGTTAGTATTAGATTTCACCGTTATAATTTTTTTCCCCAAGATTACCTAATTTTTGATCTATTTTTTATTCCTACCTTAGTTGAAATGTGATACGATTTAGTTTTTGTTTTGTTGAATTTTTAATTCTTTTATTTACTTAATTTTGTGTTTTTTTAATCGCAGTAAATGAGTTTATCGTTAAAGAGAACTTATTTAAATGCGAATTATCTTTTAACATTGTACAGGATTTATGGTGAATTTTTTTTAATTTTCAAATCATAATTTTCAGGTAACGAATCCTGTTACAAAATTATACTTGCATTTGCTTATACATACTTTTATTAGGGTATCGTAACTAATTAATATAAAAAAGCATCGTATTGATTTTAAATACATAACTGATGCAATATTAAACCAAATATTGTGATTTATTAATTTTTAAGATGAAATGAAAATGTTAACCAGAAATGCGATTTGATAGTTTTGCAAAAACTATCACATTATTATTTTACCAAAGCAATGTTTAACATGTGTACTTAGACATTTTTAGCATCTGGTTGCCTTATTGGTCAATTAATTGAAAAAAGAGTTTTTGCAAATTTTCACTAATCAAGTAAAATACGAATAACATCAAAATTAAGCTAGCAATCTGAAACAGTTTACAATGTTAAAATTACACAAACACTTTATCATTTAGTTTCCTCCTTTTTTTGGTTAAATTTAATATAAAACGTTCACCATAATTTGTAGATCTGAAAAGAACATTATTTTCAATACTAATTGAAAAGAATTTGTTAATTTAGATTAATTTGAAGTTATACTGCTAGACGCGATTAAGTATTATGCTCAATTGTTAAATGTTAAATTAGGTATATAATTTATATATATGATCGAAATTTGTTTAAATTACTTCCCGAATGCGTTTTTTTTATTATTAGGTATTTATTTAGAGCAATTTGTACAAACAGGTATTGTTTCTGTATCACATATCTGACGACTGTTATCTCATTTTTTGTTATAAAATTGTACAAAAGTTATTTTAACTTTACTGAAAAGTTTAAAGAACCTCAAAGGTTAATATTGTCTTTCTTCTCCTTTTTTACGTTAGTAACGTATTTCAAAATATATAAATGACATCGCTCATTTCTTCGAAGAAATGAAATTGCGAGCTACAGTACATTAATACTGTACTACCAAACTTAAATAAGTTACTTAAAAAGTAATACGTATAGCGCAATATTCATGAAAAGAAATTTCATCCGGTCATAATTTATTTCAATTTCAATTGTCACTGTAATAAATAATTACACGTTCGTACACATTATCACATTGTATATATCTATAGGTAAATCATTTCTTTCACATCACGTTACCTCATACCAAATAGCCACAATTTCGGTACAATAACTCAAATACTCGTTTGTAGATAATCAGTAATCACCTATTCAAACTCCAACTGTACATAAGATGTTTCATTTCACAAGCTTTTTTCATTTTCTAATATCACACACATTTTCAATGGAAAAAAAAATCACAAGTGGCTTTTTGTGTTTGTTGCTATAAAACTCACCACGAAAACGAACTTTTTAAATGCTCAAAACAAAAAGGAGAGTTTCATCTTGACTGCTGCCATTGTTAAGAAATAATTCAATTTGAAAGCTTTACTCATGTTAGATATGATCGTTGTTATAATTTATAAGAGTACTTTCAAGGTACGTCATATTTTATGATAATTATAATCTACTTTATTACCAATACTTTCTTTAACCTATGGTTGTAATTTATTGTAACATAAATTAGTAAAACGTTGTTATATTATTTAAGTTGACGTAGAGTAAGAATAAGAGTTGATGTGGAAATAATTGTTACAGCGATTTTTCATTCGTAGTATAGCTGCATTCTTATACGAAGAATAAATAAAGCATACATTTTGCTCAGCTGGGTACTTTCTTTTTATAATATCCTATGTCGTCTATCATGCTATGGAATAAACGAAACAAGAGAACTAGACAAGAGTACCTAATTCAATCATGAATCCTTGAATGAGGGAAAGAATGTAGTTAGTTCGAGGATTTTCCTATTTCTACATTCAAAAAATATTGTAAATAAGTAAATAATAAGACTCACCAACAGAATGTAGTCTGCAGTTTTCTCTTGAAGAATAATACGATCCATTCTAAAATCAATTAACACAATCAAAATGACACAAAACACATTCACCAACACTCGCAAAAAAGGAAAAACCAATTACATAATTTGCAAATTGAATACAACGTCCAACTGGAAATTCAGGATGGATACACAATAATACTTCGTTTAAACAAAACACTATAAATTATTCTAAATACGCCGAAATTTACGATGCGCATGCATAACATAAATTTGAGATAATTTAAATTAAAAACTATTACTTCATAGAACGCGTTCGTTGGTTCATTTCACGGAATATGAATCTTTCAATTATGTCTGAAAACTTCAATTACCGGTATTCAATCTTTTCAAATATGTCGAATAGGCATAGTATGTGATTAATTAAATTTTAAAAATTAAAAAACAATTACGAAATACTTGTTGAACCGTCGAACCTCGAACACCACGACCACACGAGAAGTCACGATTGGCATTTGATTAGTACCCTCTACTAATAAATTGAGAATAGTTTCCTCCATTTTAAATAATCATGATCATGAATAACCGTAGGAAATTTTAAAAAAATCTTAGGGTTGTTGGTTTGGAGAATTTCAATTTCCACTGAATATAATATACTTGGACGTTTGAAAACCTCTTCCATGATCACGATAAGCTAAAACCAGATACTCAATACTCCTTATGAATGCAAATTAATTAAATAATTACAATTATTGTCATGAAAAATCTCGCCTTTTCTCCTGATCTTCAGTCCTGACGCCTGACAATTCATTACTCTTGCACATTTTTAAACCAGTCTTTTCGTTCGCATTTTGAATACAATAACTATAAATATTATAACTCTCGAACGAACGAGTCGTTCTCAACAATGTTTTCAACGCGCATGCGTTCAATTAATCAGATGTTTTGTATTACGTGTTTACATATGGTCTAAGTGTTTACAAAATGAATAGCCCGAATTACGATCTAAAAAAAAACGTCAAAAGTTTTCTGAAATTCGAACTTTTTTCTCGGTACAGAAATCTTGAATTAAAAAGCTGCGATAAAGCGAATGATCGTGATGACCTAATTCGAAAAGAGTCTTTAATTTGTTGTGTTTAATTTGTAAAAACAATCAAAATCAACCATGGACGATGAGAGTATAAGAGAAGATCTCACGTTTAGAATTAAACAATTGCTTCAAAAAAACGATGTAAAACTGTGGTTATCACCTTATTATGAGAAAGATCTTCAAATTTCGGAATTGAAAATAACTGACAAAATTTTAGTAAGTGAAACATTGATATTTCGTTCGATTTCACCTCGATTATTTTTGTGCTGTTTCTAGGAACTAGCTGCGCAGTACCGAGAAACTGTAAATGTTGATTTGGAAGTGTGCGCTGAAATTTTACTGGAATTACAAAAGAAATCGCTACAACGACTAGCTGAACGAGCAAAATTTCAAACAGAAGGCTTAGCTACAATTCGCATTAAAATTTCTGGCCAAAGTATTCCTGAATTTTCTGTTCATCTACGATTGTCTGACAATACCCAAGCTCTGAAACTTTATGTCGCCGAGAAAACCGACATTCCTGCTGACAAGTAATCATTATAATTGCATACATATTTTTTAATGTATCATTGAAAAGCGATTATTGATTGAATTGCTTTCTAATTTCTTGGTATATTTAGATTAAAGTTGATTGGATGTGGAAAAATTCTGAAACATGATAGAACTTTGGAAGAACAAATGATCAAACATGGAAGCACTGTTTTGGTGATGATACTTCCTACATCTCCGTATGATTCGAACTGGGTAGGTTCAGAAAGCTTTATTTCTTTCAAGAACACACGTTTGTGAAACACATTTCAATTGTTTTTTTTGTTTTTTTTTTCAGATGGATGCTTTAGATGAAAAGATTGTACACGAAACCAAGAAAGACTTGGAGTTATTAACGCGAAAAACAAAAAAGCACAATATTTTTTCGGTTAGTTTTATTTACTGTGTGTTATTTTCAAGTTAATTCAGTAAATATGTATTTAAAGGTTTCTGATCAATCTGGACATCTTTTGAATATCCCTGAAAGTAGTCGTCGACATCTATTGATTGCGATGTCTTTACATGAAAAAGGTCGCTCTGCTTTTAAAAGAGGAACTTATTCTTTAGCTTTGGTCTTTTTTCTAGAAGCCGATGAAGAGTTCAAGTAAAAAAATTATTTTTTTAATTGACTTCATTATTAAAGCACTTGAAAAACTAATATTTTGAAATATCTGCTGACAGATTGTGTAGTTGTGATTTACTTGAAAAAGTTGACAACTATGCTCTACTTAATTTGGACATTGTTTGGTGTTACCTTCATCTTAAGAGTGTGCATTATTTATCGAATGCCGAAAAAAGATTACAAATTTGTGATGAAATGTTTCGGAAATGTTATGGAGTGAATTTAGAACGTTTATATGCTTTGAAAGGAACTTGTGGTATGGTTTTTGAAATTTCAAACAGTTCAACATTTTCCTGCAATCATCTATTTTTCTTTCTCCTTGCAGGAAATGAAAGTGTTTTATTATTACGTCTCCATCTCTTACAAGCAATTTTACATCACCTGTCGAACAGAAATGAAATTGCTAAAGAAAAGTTCCGTCAAGTAGAATGCGAACTAAACAGATTAAAAGTAGATGAAGAAAAATTGAGCGATTTGATTATCCAGCATAGTAAGTAGACTTTTTCAAATTATTAATCAATAATCATACAATGTGGGTAATTTTTGGTTTATTATTTCCATTTTTTATTACGCATTCATTTACAGATTGTAGTCCGAAAGAAGCTAGACTTGGTTTACGAGCATCATATAATGACATGAATAGCGCTCTTGATTTCATTCTTCAAAACAGAGAGCAGCGAAAACGAAGGAGAGAAGTTGAGAAAATCAACAGGTATTCCCAACTTTCCTTGAAAAATCTTTTTCTTTTATAAAATCAATGATTTTTAGGATCACTTCTCGTTGTATTTGTGAAAACGGCGAACCGGTTGATGCAGAGAAAGTGAAACTACTGAACGAAATGGGGTATACACAGTTGATGGCAATTGTTGGACTTACGAATTCTAACAATGATATGAATGATTCCGTCGTATGGATTAATAATTTTAACGAAAATCTGAAAAACCTGTATCCTAGTTTTGTTTCCGATGTGGTGAGTGATTGTACGAAACTTTACAGGTATACAGTAATCATTTGACCCTACTTCATTTAATTTTTCTAGATATTGTCTGTTGATATAAATTTAAAACAATTTCGTAAAATATTTCATAAACATGACTACAAATGTGACGAAAAATGCATTTTAGAATTGGTTGCTGCATCCGTTGGTGACAAACAAATGTTAGAATATTTTCCAGGTAAACTGTATTTGCCCTTTCGCCTAATTTTTTGTTTATTGGTTAGAAATGCTGACACTGTCTTTTATAGGATTCTGCAATATGAGTGAAAATGATATCGATGGAAACATCAACCGATTCTTTGAAAATTCTGCTAATTTTTTTGATTCCGCATTCGCAGGTCCTTCTACTTCTGGTTCAGTTCCAAGTAATTTATTAACTTTTTGTGTGAGTCATTTTTCTAATCGGTGAAATTGTATTGCCATTTGATGATTGGTTTAGGTACAAGTTCTCCTTCTAGCACAATAAAACGCTATGGTTTACTGTCAGAAGAGGAACAAAATGCTCGTCAACGGCTTGAAAAAGACATGTGCGATACAACCGATGATTACCTTGATACTACTCTAGAAAGCGAAGAATACTTTCTAACAATTTATAAATCGTTATTAAAGTAGAGAAAGAACTCTGTGCTTTCTTCATTTTTAAGGCTAGAAATCTAGGAATAAAACTATATCAGTATTAAATTTTTATTCATGTTACCATATCGCATGTTCTGATAATTTATAGGAATCTACCTCCAACAGGCTTAAAATTATTGTTACCTATTATTTTAGATATTGGTGTTACGTTTTTAACCTGAAATATAAATGTGTCATTTTATGTTATTTTATTCTCCCAATTCTTGACGCTCAACGGAAATAAGAAAATCTCAAATTTTAAAGATTATTCTTGAAGACGCTAGGATAACAAGATACGCAACTGGTTGGAGGTTGGCGATGGGCCCAGACGTGAGGGGATTTGGTAAATATTTACTCACATATTTCCCTGTAGAGGCGCTGCTCGTCAACTCCCGCGATGTGATTTTTTGACCAATGAGATTTCAAATTTCAAGGAAGGAAATCAGTTTTCATTATCGATATCTATGTGTATGTGGTAATTATAAAATAATATGGCGCAGGTTACACTGTCAAAAATTTTCATCTTTCATTAACCAACACTGCTCAGAGCAGATAGCTGTTTCGAAACGTTGATTGGCTAATGAAAGGAGGTTCGTTATTGGTTGTAATCTAATATCAATATCAACAAACGCTTTCCTCATCCCTCAACATTCGCGTCAAAGCAGGACTAAAATTGAAGTTTTAATAAGTTTCATTTTTCGGAATCAAGACATTTGTGCGTGTAGTGATTGATTTATTTTCTAGATTCATAGTTGGACGTGTGAGTTTGTCGATGAAATGTGCGAAGTGTAACATAGCGTTTTTCGCCAGTCTTGGAATTTTGTTTTATTATGCGCTTATTCCTACTTCCTTGAAGGGAGCATCTGCATCGGTCAATTTCCTATGATGGCTTCATTAAAATACACTCATGCGGTTGTTTGCCGTATTCCGAAAACATATGGAAGCGATATGCAGGTAGATTATGTAAAAGCTAAACAGCAGCACGAATCATATGTTAGAATTCTTCGAGATACCGGTATCGATGTGATAGAATTGCCTCCTGACGAAGCTTTACCTTTATGTGGCTTCGTTGAAGATACCGCCGTGATCTGTAACGGAATCGCGTTGATAACACGCCCGGGAAACATATCTCGTCAAAAAGAAGTAAAAGTATTTTGAAAAATCATTGAAAATCATACTATATATAATAAATGTATGTTCTCAATTTAGACCGAAATTATGAGAGCTGTATTGAGAAAAGAATTAGATCTTCCAATCATTGATATGGCTGATAAATCAGCCACTCTTGATGGTGGTGATGTATTATTTACAGGTACTATTATTTAATCTTGGGTGTTCGAGGCATTAGAAATCGTTCCTTCGTATATTTTCAGGAAAAGAATTTTTTGTGGCTGTTACAAGATGGACTAATGAAGCAGGCGCTAGAGCTGTTGCAGCTGCATTTCCCGAATTTCCGTGTACTTTAATCAAGGTAGGCGCCTAACCTGTCACAATGAATTAAAAATGTATTGTTCACGTAGTACTGTTAATAGGTTTCGGAAAATTGTCATTTGAAATCACTCATGTCTATGGCAGGACCTGACATCATTTGTGTAGGTGCTGGAAAAGTCCCGCAAGACGTACTAAGTGTGAGTAACACTGTTTCATTACTTGATCTATTTTTTATTGCATCAATTTAAACGTGGTTTGTATTTTGAGCATGAATTTACGAAATGGCCAATTTAATCCTATGATGAATTATTGAATGATTAATTGACATTCAAACTAGCGCGAAAGGTCAAAACGCCTATCCTCTATTCTGAGAACGCTTTATTCGTTTATTCAATTGTTATTTTTTTATTTTCAGAAAATCAAAAGAGAAGCTACATTCAGTTACCAGACCTTGACGGTACCGGAAGACTATGCAGCCAATGTTATCTATGTTAACGGTACTTTAATTCATAGATCAGAAAAAGAAATACCGGCTTCGTTTAAGGTGTGTTTAATCGACATACATATACCTCAACGTTTCTCGCATCTTATTTTATAACTATAGGTAATATGTTTATTTTTAGGTATTTTCCGAAAAAATGGATTTTTACCGTCAACCGCTCGACATCTCAGAATTGTTGAAAAAAAGCAGTGGCTTGTCTTCCAGTTGTTTGCTAATAAAACGAAGTCGTAATCACAGGATATTTTAAACTTGACACAACTTCTGTTCATACTCCTTTCGCGGGTCATTCAAACTTTCTCATTCTCCGAAAATAAGCGCAAATTTTGCATTTTAAATCTAGTTACATGATTTAAAGGTCTCATGTCTCTGTGTTAAGTTAACGGTTCCTATGCTATATCATGTTTTGTTTTTTTTTTTGTTATTTTCGGCGTAGCGTTATATTTTTAAGTTTTAAATATGGCTAAGTTTTATTTATTTCACAAGAAAAATAACAGTATTATTTTATCGAGGTTCTTATTTAAGTTAGTATTAAGTAGTTTTAAACATTAAAAATTGGAAAGGTTGTATTTCTCGAATGGTCAAGTTAGGCTGAGCCTAGTGGATAAGAAAATTTGATTTGTAATAAAACATAAATGTGAAAAAGTTGGTATTTCTGTGATTTGTGAGTGAAGTTAGACTTCAATTCAACGGTAACGTTTTCACTTGAGACAGCGTGCTTTTTGACAATAAATTTTCTCATGTTTTCTTCCACAATTTTTTTCTCCAGCATGAAAAACAAAGGAGATACATACACGTAGGTTAGATCGTTTTGTCAAAAATTACTGTATTGTAGTTAAACGTTGTATTTTTGCAGTATTAATTGTTTTACCTTTTTATAATTTTTTTTTTTGTTATTTTTGATGAAATGTAACACTACACCTTTTATCTCTTTTTTTCTGAAGTTTATGTTTTTTTTAATTTTAATGTATCGTGTATATGAAATGTGTGTAAACAGACATAATGTAGGTAATATATATATTTTTTAAAATTTTGTATCGTTTTGTTTTCAATTTATTAAATTTGGCAAGAGTAATTGAAATTGCGAATTTGTAAATATCAAGGTTACGAAAATGAAACACTAGCTTGTGCAATGAGAATGAAAACATCTGCTCTAAAAAAAACTATTACGCGTACTTCTTGGAATAATTTAATGCATAGTATTGCAAATCTGATACCTTGGTGCAAATATCCATCGATTAAATAGCATGTGTATTTTCAATTGTTCATTTTAATCAATTATCCATACGTGTGCTGTATTATTTGTGCGAAAAGACGAAGACGGAGTTAATGAATGCAACAGAATCATAAATGGATATTCTTAAAAATACACGAATGAATACATGTTTTTCATGCAACAAGTAATCCAAAACAAGATAAAACGAATGAATTTTCAAAATTACCATACGTGGAGAATTACTTGAATATTGAAAACCTTACCGTGATTGAAATCTTTTAGATTGATATCGCTTTCTTACGTTATGTTTCGAACAATTTCGATTAAAATTGTATTGTGTTTAATAATTCTGCACATTAATATGATTTCTAGTCACAAGATATTTTAAATAAGTTTATTAAAATAATAACGACAATTCAATTATAAGAAGCGATCTACTGTTTATTTTGGTTAGAAGTATTTTTTTCAGTGATCAAAGGGATTTCTTCCACTCCAATTAAATCTTTGCGGAAGTTGGGGAACTGTTCCCATGGAGCAGATAATTCAAATCTTCTAAATTCTTGACTCAATTCCAAAGGTTCATACACAATTCTTTTCTTTTGATCGTCGTATCTCACCTAGAACGAAGAAAAACAGGTAATAAAATTAAAAAAGACAACTTTTTCAAAGGTTCTCACCTCGATATATCCGCTGAGAGGGAAATCTTTCCTAAACGGATGACCAATAAATCCGTAATCGGTCAAGATACGTCTTAAATCTGGATGATTTACAAAATATACACCAAACATATCGTAAATCTCTCTTTCATACCAGTTCGCACCAGCATAAACTTCAACTGCTGAATCTAAAGGAGTGACTTCATCCGTGTAAGTTTTCACTCGAATTCTTGAGTTATAACGAAGGGATAGTAAATTGTATACCACCTAAATATATCCGTTGTTAGTTTAACCTCAAACAAGTTATATATACGATATGTAAAATTTAACCTCAAAACGACATTCCCTAGATGGCACATCCACAGCAGTGATATCAACAATGCTCAAATACTGAGCATTGTGATGACTTTTTAAGAATTGTAAAACAGGCACGATACCACTAGGTGCGATTAACACTTCTAATTCATCTCCTAAAGCTAACTGAATTTTTTGAACGTATTTAGGTAAACACTCTGCTACGTATTTTCCAAAATCAATAAGCTGAGCTCGGATTGCTGGATCAACTACTCTTCTAACCGTTGCTGTAAACGTTGTACAATGATTTAGAACTATTCACAATATAACCAAAAAAAAAAAAAATACATAACAGAAAAGAAACTAACGTTGAACTTGGGCGCTCTCAGTATCAGTAGTTTGATGACGAACGGAGACACACGTTGGAAATGAATTTTTCAAACCTTTACACATGATAATTGCGATAAATTAATAGATAATTGATAACTATAAGAAATAATTCTCTATAAAATATTCTTTATAAATAATCTTCAAATAAGAAGTACGAACCATTTTGAAGAAGAACGTAATTCAAATTTTTTACACATCTTCGGACGATTTGAAACGCCATTAAAACGCAGGTAAATTGATCGGTATTTAAAGATCTATCAAGTAATCATCAATTTACGAACAACAATTCAACTTAATAACTTTATTTCCCAATTTGTTTCGGATTTTTTTCAATTTTTATCATTTTATCACTGAAAATTCGACTTACAAGTTTGCAATAAAACAGCGATTGACGAAATTTTGCTAAATTGATTTTCATCTTTTATTATGAAGGTAACACTGCAAATGTGTGAAAATTTAACCAATCAGAATCGTTTATAATTATTACTTTTAAATGGATTTGATATGTGACAAAATTGGACAAAATTATTTGGTAAGTTACAATTCCATAAAATTTTATTACATTGAATAAAAAATTCTTATCAATCGCTGATAGCGACAGAATTTAATTTATTAATTTTCTTGAAAATCACCGGAATTGTGAAAAATAATGTAATTATTAATGAAGACTGAAGTAATCAAGGAGTGAAAATCATAAAATAGAATTGTTATTCTTCATTACTTCACTTCCCCGCAATCATCATGGTCGGTTTATTTTCGAAACCATCTGTCCATTTCCTTAAAGTTATACAAAAAAAATTTAGCCCTCTTGTAAGTAAAATATAGTTGATAACGATCATGCTTATTTATTATTTAATTTTACGTTTTCTTTTATCAGACAATAAGAATTTCGCAAGTACATGATGTAAGACAGCTTAAACTGGGGAAACATGATGCGCAAAGTTATCTTACAAAGAAAAGGAAGGGAAGCGACAGAGGTGCTTTTGCTTATGTAATGTTGGTATGTATGGGAACATTTATTCAAATTAAACGCTAATTCTAGCAGTTTTCATTTTAAATAATTCAATTTAATAGACAGTCCCCTTGACATGTTTCGGTCTCGCATATTGGCAATATAATCGTAAGAAGTGGAAAGAAACGTTAATGCATGACATGGAACTGAAAACTCTACTTCCCCCGATAGATTTACCACAAGAGTAAAGAATTTTCTATGCAATATATTTTTTGTATTTTAAATTCCCGATTATGTTATTTTTTCGTTGCAGTTTAACGAATAAAAGAAAATTGGAATATCGCAAAGTACGAGTAAAAGGTACTTTTGATCACTCACGAGAAATTTACCTTGGTCCTAGAAGTTACATTGAAAATAGCGCATTTGCAAAAAGTGATACATCATTCTTGTCTCCATTTCCCAAGCAAGAAAATAACGTCGGTTACGTTGTTGTTACTCCGTTTAAATTGTCTGATCGAGAGTAAGTTCGATCACCGAAAGGAAATTGTACACAAACATAAATAGTGATACCGATGAAATAAATACTTCGTTTTTTTAGCTTGACTATACTCGTTAATCGAGGTTGGATTCCTTACAGTAAACTCGATCCGAGTACAAGACAAGAGGCTCAAGTAGAAGGCGAAATCGAACTTGTCGGGATTGTCAGAACACAAGAAGATAAACCATTGGTTTCAGGTGATCACGATATTCGTAATCGTGTTTTCAAGTACAGGTACGTATACCTTGTTTTATTGTTTTCTTAAATTTTGCCTTTCTTTTATGCCACTCCGCGAATTTTAGGGACATTGAAGAAATGGCTGAACTCGCCGATTCGAGTTATCTATTTATCGACGCTGTACCAGAAACCACTATTCCTGGCGGTCCCGTTGGCGGACAAACTCAAGTGAACCTTAGAAACGAGCATTTACAGTACATAATTACCTGGTAAATACTATCTTTTTCGTTCAGTATTTTTTCATTATTACGGTATTATCGTGTTCTTTTTAATTTCAGGTTGAGCATAGGCACTTTTCTGGGTTACATGTGGCATAAAAGATGGGTTAGATTCTTACATTGACGTTATTAAAATTTTTCTTAGCCAGAATTAGATATCCTGAAGAAAATCATGTGGAAAGCGGAATCGTGATTCGACGGTTTGCTCAAATTTTTCAACTGTGTTAGGTAATAAACGTGTTTCTCCCACAAAAATACGATATTTTTGTTATTTCGAGCGAGAAAAGAGTCTTGAAGAATTTTCCATAAATGAAAAATCTTAATATTCAATAAAACGTTAACTATATTTCACATTTATAAATACTACTTAATAACAAAATATGTAAATTATTAAAACGTTAAAATAGCGAAACAATTACAATTTCGACGATAAAATACGAAAAATTAAAAACGCGATTTTGAACTCTGGCTTTTACAAGGAATGTCACATCAAACGTGTTCTTCTAATCAACATTAGATTTAAACCTATTCTAAAATAATACTGACATCTAGAAAAAAAAAATCGAAAATGAAAGTCATTCGTGAACTATTGCATCGAGAATGAAAAAATCAACACTTTCACTCTTTTCTTAGACTGAAAAATATTCTCATCGATTAAGTTATTAGACAGGAATTTCTGCTGTACGGCTAAACGCGTCGTCGCGTCACTCCAATGCCATGGCACATAACACAGCCGTCAACTACATCACAACTTATTGAACACAACAGTTACCGCCATCAATGGAATATACCCAGAGCGAAAACTACCGACTATTATACCTTAGAATAAATAATAAATGCAATTTAACCTCGTCGAAAAATATTCAACGGTTATTTCTTCAATTTGGCGCGCTGATCATCCATACGTCCAGATTGCAATCGGCTAATTAATGAGAAGAAATCTTCGTCAGGTACGGTGGAAGCTTTACTGGAAGTTTGGGCGCGTTCTTCTTCGTCCATATCATTAGCGAGCACTTCGCGACGGTCATCTAGCCGACTGGATCGACTTTCGGACATGCGGCCCGCTAACTCAGCGGCATCACCTCCGCTGCTTACGCTCGATCTGCATAAACCCGGCAAGTTCGGTAGTTCCACTCGTTGTTCGTCCATTCGCTTACTTTGGATGCCCATTATCAAGTCTAACAGATCGTCTTTTGTATCCCCTGCAA
Organism: Maconellicoccus hirsutus; assembly: GCA_003261595.1. Taxonomy (NCBI): domain Eukaryota; kingdom Metazoa; phylum Arthropoda; class Insecta; order Hemiptera; family Pseudococcidae; genus Maconellicoccus; species Maconellicoccus hirsutus. The sequence goes on from QBDW01001610.1 coordinate 51,835, forward strand.
AAAACGAACGCGGTTTAAACACTTTCGAACACATTGAACGCATTATCTTTCGAGTACACGTCTTCTTTTCAGTATCGTAACGTTAAACAAACGTGTTTGCGTACAACTTGGTCGTATTTATGTTGCGAACTTGCACTCGTATACCTTACGTCATTAGTTACGACTTGACTAATTTTAAATTCTTATTTTCGACCGAATTCGTAATTCGCGTCAAAATTTATTTCTTATTAAAATCGTTGTTTTGACGACCTTGGTGCACGTTTTTTCCCCCAAGTAATATCTGCATTGCAAAATACACTTTTTCACGTTTAACGTGTACGCGAGTTTAAACAGGTTTACTTGGCGAGAATGACCTCTTCCACTCTTCGCCTCAATTAAACAATAGATTTCGTTGCATTATTATACAAATTCTAATTGCTATCACGTTATTCGTAAATATTAATTTCCTCTACTTCTAATTAATGGTCATTAAAGTGGCTTTAGAATTTTGTAGTTTTTCTTTACATAACTAAAAATTTCCAAGAAAATATGGTAATCTCTTCAATTACATATTTCACTTAAGCTTGTCTCAAAAGTTTTTTCTGTGAATTATAAATTGTTCTTATTTCGCCGGAGAAAGGATACACCCAGACACCTTAATTCAACGCTATAATTTCGTATCTCAGCACACCATCAAACATCATAAAAAATCGTAAACTCTACGTCAAATAATCGATAAACGAGTACATAACAGAGAACCATACCGATGAAAAAAAATACATTTCAAGGAAAAAACCATCGTAACAACTTGGAAAAGAAATTAAGTCGTACAACAGGTGTCATACACGTAAACGAAAGTTCCCAGCGATAAAAATTTATTACGCGAATTGTGACGCTGAAACGTTCACAATAACTTGATAAAATGGCTAATCAATTAGCCATAAAATTAAAACGATCATTTACCGAGTGTTCTTTTCACTCGTAATAACTTTACTACTTGATACGAGGATTAAAAAATTTCGCCATGTTTTCTTACCATTAGCGACGGCCGTCTCCTTTTTCGCATTATCGCATTGATTTTCTTTATTGAAAGAACTTTGAGAGGTCAACGAACATCTTTGATCGTCCATTCTCTTAGATTGGAACCGTGACAGTAAATCGAAGAAGTTATCTTCGTCGTCGTTTTGAACGCTTTCAGACTGAAACATTGATATATCGGTTACGTAACGTCGCTTCTTTTTAATTATGCTAAGAGATCTTCATTTTTGTCGCGATAACTATCGCGACTATTTTTAAACACTTGAATACGTTTCAACTTGTAAAACGACGGATTATATCAAAATACTTCGTTGCCGCGTGTCGCAAAAATCATGCCAATTTTTATCGTAACATTTCTAAATTTTTGCAATCAATGGTCAAACAATTTGCAGTATGAACGTTCGAAGTACGTTTTCAGGTAGACAGGTACTCCGAAGGATAAAAAATTCCAAGAATTCTTTCAAACCTAACATCGTGATTAAAATTTAAACGAATTACCTTTGGTAAATTATTGGTCGATGAATAATTGGAACCACTGGCAACGGTACACTTGCCTTGTTTTCCGTCCGGTGTCAGCTACGCAAAAACAAAAAATTTGCAAATGTCAAAACTATCACCCAACCGCGATAATTATTTGTTTATACGTAACCGTAACGAAAACTTAAGTACGGTGAAATAAAAGCTACGACAAAAATCCACAATCTACAGGACACACAAAAAATTACGACAAACACCCGCTAAAGGGTCGAGAATATAACGACAGGACATTCAAAATACGCTACAAATGTATTCCAAAGCGATAACAATTTTACAACTTTTTTTTAAAGCAATATATACTGCGCGATAAGACCGCTACAATCGTCTTATCTATTATTTTGAACGTTCAACAAACGTGAACCACTTTAAAGTATACTAGTACTTGAGAAGTCGAGAGAGACTTCGTGAAACCTAAAAACACGAGGTTTTCTCATCGACATAAGTCATGCTCGATAAAACTGCTTTATATAACGTAGATGTACATCTATCTGCATGAGTATTTGTCAAAAATTTCTTTCGAGAAAAGTGGAAAACAAAAGGCTTGCGTCATCAATCAATCAAAAATTTTCCAACTTAGACGTAATAAACCCAATAACACATACGCATTTTACTCGTACACGAATTGAAAATCCTTCAACCTAAGAAAACGAATTATGACGCAATTAATTAGCGGATACCATTTCCGTTGTTGCAAAGAAAGAATAACAGGTAAGGGCAGAACAGCGAGGAAACAAAATGGAAAATAAATTGTCTGCCGCGATACGCGGTGACGCAATATTCCAATTAATTTCTTCGAATTTTCGCTGAACAAGGGAAAATTCCAACATCTAACTTCCCCACTTCTTTCTTATGGCCAAAAATATAAAATATGTAGGTAGCTAAGTACTAAGTATAGGTAATAACTATCAAGTTAGGCTACATAGAAGAGCTTTTCCTCAACGACAAATATCGATGAAGAAAGCCCTAGAAAATTGTACCTATTCGGTTTTGAAAATCTAAAAATAAAATTTGACAATATAAGTTCATTATCTCAATTCAAGCAACCTAGAACCTACTGTGACACAGAATGTACTTTTTAAACGTGGAAATACTCATACAAAGTTACGAGAAGTAAAGAGCAAATAAATGTTTTTTTAAATGTTCTAATTTCATAAATATAGTTTAATTTTTTTTCACCAAGGACAAGATAAGTACGTCTATGCACAAAAAATGTGCAAAAATTCAATCAGAAGGCCTACTTTGTGTGTACACAAACCAAGCGATTTGCTCGAAAATCGTAAAAAAAATCTTTAAATCAAAAAAGTTCTACCTGATCATGATTTTGCATTTTTGCTCTCATCAACGCGAAAATAAAATATTATGAATTCTGAAAATCATCAATTTCTCGTTCAAACATGTATGTACGTACTATATGTAACTTTTAACGCGACAATCTTAATCTTTTCGCTTTAAAATTTATTTATAAAATGTGTTCAAGTACGAAACATCGAGAAACACATTTCCGTATGAATTAAATTAGAAGACTCGTAACTAAATAAACTATTCGTAGCGGTACCGCGATACCGTTGCCATACATTTGTCACCGCGTGCGTAAAAACGAAATAATACGTGTACGAACACGTACTGTATGTATTCTTATTTATCTCGATACAAGGTAAGATGATCCGAACGTGATTCGTTTCGCATTTCCGTTGAAATCAACTAGTCACCTTTTTTTTTAGGTCATTAATGCCACATTCAGTGGACTGAAGTAATTAACGCGAATACGTAATTAGTCGTGACTAAGCTGAGAAATTTTACCAATGCGCTGATGAACAATGATCAATTGACGAAAAAGAGTTAATAAGCCCGTGTACGTTATTGCACGGTTAACACAAAATACCCCAAATGTGTTAAAAAATAAATAAAAAATAAAAATATCGTCGAATTACCTTACAACAACTATTTTCCTGAAGCACGTATAAAAGACGCAGCATTTTTTTTTTTACTGCTATTAAAAAATTCGCATGTGAATTAAAATTACGTTAGAACGTTAATCGTTCGTGTCACTAATAAAGAAACTGATTGAGAAATGGAATCAGTAAAAAAATGCGGTAAACAAGCCGGATCATTCAACTGGTTTACACGAATATTCCTAAAATTTTACAGGTTTGGAAAAGCGAAAGCCACACAGCGACTACCTTAATAAGATCAAGCTGTTCCATGCTTTTTCGTCTCACCCTGTATCGCCTGAGTCCTGGCGATGCTTGGATACTGGATGCAGTCGCGACTAACTGAGCTGTTTCTGGCGACAGGTCGCTTACTTCCCGACCTAAGATTTTTTTAAGATCCATTATATTAACGTGGGCGGTAGCTTGACCGACGGTATCGCCGAGCTGTAATTGAATTAGAAGTAACATCAGTTATGTTTGTAGATTTCTAACAGTACGAGGAAAATAACATCGACGTACTTCTTTAGATATGAGTAAATGTTCTTCGGCGAATCGTAACGCTCTTTCGTGATCTTCCAGAGCTGTATAAGCGTTTCCCAAACTCCAACACGCTCGACCTAACGAGAGATGAGTGTTCAAATTTAGAGATACTATTCGTAGCGTATCATCTTAAGATACCATCGTACCTTCACCAACACGATCTTGTAGCTGTTGAGCAATTAAATAATGGCGTAAATGGTATTCGATGGCTGTGGTGTAGTTATGGAGTAAAGTGTAAGTGTTCCCTAAACTGTAGCATGCTTGTGCCTCGACAGCTTTGTCTTGTAATTCTTGAGCAAGACTTAAGGTTTTCCTACAAATAAATACGAAGACGTTACTATTAACGGTACATCAAAAAGAGAAATAACAACAAAATTTCGACGTACTTATAGTGCTCTGCAGCTTTTTCGAATTCACCAAGAAAAATGTGAGAATTCCCCAAATTACTGTGAGCTCTGCGCTCAGCTGCTTTGTCTCCGAATTCACGGGCAATTTGTAATCTCTGTAGGGTGTTTTTTATAATATTCAAAACTATACTTCCACGTAAAATAACTTACTTCTTCGTGATAACGTATAGCCTCCTGGAAATTACCTAAAAGGTAATTTGTGTTACCTAGATTTCCACAGGCGCGTCCCTGCGCGGCTACGTCACCAAGTTCTTTCATCAAAACCAAGTTGTCTCTGAAAGAACAGCAATGAATTACGATGTTACGAGGTAAAATAGAAATAATAAATTGTCAAATTACTCGTAATATTTGACCGCTTGCTTGAGACAGTTTTTTACTTCTTCGGAAAATTCACCAGGATCTTGTTGACCAACTCGACCAATATGTTTACCTTTGGCGTGATAAACATTTCCTAAATTATAAAGAGCTCTTCCTTCACTCAACTGCAATCGTATTTTTTATTTATACTTTCAAAGCTATTAACGTAATAATAGTAACCATAACTACCAACTTTATCATTCAATTCTTGCGAAATTTCTAGATGACGTTTACAACAAAGCACAGCTTCGTCAAATTTACCCATCACCTTCAACGCGTTTCCTAGATTACCGCTGGATTTCGCTTCACCGAGTTTATCACCCATAGTTCTATGTAAAACGACAAATTTTGTAGTCGATATTTCCTCTGATTACGTTTTCAGATGAATATACCTTGCCAAAGTGAGATCATGTTTATGGTATTGGACAGCTTTTGCATAATCACCTAGATAGAAATATGCATTTCCCAACTGACTATAAATGGCGCTCAACGTACGTAAATCTTCTGTACCAGCTTGTATGGCGGCTTGGAAGAAAGCTACGCCAGCTCTACAGTCGCCTGATTTACAGAGGCGTTCACCTTCTAAAGCTAATTCTAAACACATATTCCCGGAATCGGTGTAATTCTGTGGAACATAAAATGAGTTAACCATAGAAAACTAATCCTGATAAGAATTATTCGCTTACTTGGCTCTCGGCGTTCGCATTGTCCTCATCTTGGGATGCCATATCGCTGAACTATTTCAAACCTTTGGTACCTGTTACGCGGCCAAAACTTTACAAGTATGTTATCAAATTATCGCTCTTGCGAGCTTTTTCAAGCGGATGAATCATCATGTAAACACGCATTAAATTAATTGATAAACGTACCTGAAATTCAACAATCTGACCTTCTACGTTCATTTACATAATTAGAAAATCCAAAATGGGCGAGACACTGATGAACGAGCATCTACTCTCATCGATTTGCGTACTAAAAATATACGCAACTTTTTAAATCGAATAATTATCGAGCTAAAAATTATTAAAGGAAAACAAAAACGTTAAATTCATTACAAATTTAAATCAAATTATATTGTTTACAAATTACAATACCGAAACCACAAATCAAAAACGATTTTATTTTTTGATATAGGTAAAAAATTATCGATGCCGATGCCAATACGAAAACCTTACGAACGAATTGTTCGTTCGAACAATGGGCGTATGATTCATCTTATGATTCATCGTGAATGTTCGAGAACGGCCGATGAACGACGTTTACCAAATGAGGTTCACGTCTTACTATGACTTTCAAGTTTGTTCATTGCTGCGTTACAAATGTAACAAAAGGCATTCTTTTTGCGATCATCATTTCAACTTTACTCGTCGATTTAAGAAGATTTTGTAATTATGCTGCTCTTTTTCTGTAAGTACCAATTAATAATATTTTTAAAATATTAAAAAGACGACTATTATAATTATAAATCAAAATAACATTTCATTTTTCGTGTATTCATTGGCAAACATTGGCAGCCATTTTGTTATACGAATTCTTGCGCTTTAAGTAAAATTCGTTATACGTACCTGTAAATTCAAGAATCTTTTGATAAAGTATTTTCGGTGTTTCTTATAATTTTTTATAATTAATTTGCTGTTTTCTCGGTTGCAGAGTGTTTTTAATTACATTGAGAATTAATTTTCGGTACTTGACAGCCGTACACTCATATATTTCCCGTTGCAAAGTACGTATTTCATAGCTTCGGCATATATTTCTCATATAACCGTATATTTATTTGTATATTTGTTACCAGCAAGTTATTTTCATTCAATTACTAGTTTCTGAATACGAAATCATTGTTTAGGACTTTTTGTCTGCTCGACTATCCTTCAGTTGAGCAACCGGTAATAGGGAGTATTACAGCATACGATGATTCCCGCCAAAAACCCTTATCACTTCGAAGCAGTATTCTAGCTTACAACATCCTTATTTCATCTATTTAACCTCAGCGTTGGCGTTTTTTTCTAGTATAAGTCTGGTGGACATGGCTGGTTACTCGGATAATCCGTACAGAGATCAACAACATCACTGGAGTCAAGAAGGCGCGTATAATTTTGAAGTACCACAGGGTCAATTTGGACAAGAATTGTGAGCTGATTTGGTTATAATTATACGATGTTCTTTCGCAACTAATTACATATATTTCAGAGACTTTCAAAATTTCGCTCCTGAACAGTCGCAAGGCCAGTTTATGGGATCGCAGATGTATGATTCAAATCCATATCTGAATCCGGTCGGTTCATCGGCTTATCACGGGAATATATTCACACCGGCTGATACAACTCCTGATAAATACGGTTCCGGAGGTGATTTTGACGATGAGCCGCCGCTCATGGAAGGTATATCTACTATTCTGTTCATTTGTTATACCATAGTTATCAACAGCAGCGTGGATTTTATTCGTTTAATATTTTTTTATCGATTATGTTTGACGTTTTGTGGTTATCATTTATATCAAGTGAGAGAAATAATGTGAGTGATTACAGAAACAGTACTTGATGTTTGTGCATATCGATAGTTAATTTTAATGAATTGTCGCGATCAACAGGAAATGTCCTGGAACGAACCATATTTCAATTCCGAGATTCACCTCAATTATTCATTTTTACTACGTACTCCCGTTATAATTGTAGCAATGCTATTATTTAATCCTCTCAAATTTATCGAATTACGAAAAATAACATTTTCGTCAAAACGTGTTCAAAAATTGAGTCAATTTATGCGACCAATATTATCTTATTATTGTTAAATCTCGCTTGTGAGGAAATTTCTCGCTTTAAAATAATAATAACAGTAACGTGGAATTTCACGTGTAAATTAAGTATTTGACATGCACAGCAAGTATTACTGCTTTTTCGACCATTAACGAAATTTCTCATAACGTACATGACAGCTCGACGTCAAATATAATCGAGAAAAATGCGCCGTCTTGAATAAATAACTAGTGAACCAAGTCGAAAATGTGTCTGTATTTTCTCATTTTTTTCCCTATTCCTAATAATGCTCACTGACGAGCCATTAAAGAAAATTGCTTATTTTCAACGCACCTTGTACGTCGTATTTTTTTTTTAAGCTTTTTAGTTTTTACCATAGTTTTTTCTTTTCCGTTTATTTATATTACTTCGTTATCAACTCCATTCTTTACTTTTTTAAACAGAATTTTCACTTAAATAAATATGAGTACCTAAAATATTTGCCAAGTTGAGGAAAATGTGTGCTAGAAAATTTTTTATATATCTTTGTTGTTATGTTATCAGCGAATTTTTCATTTTTTTTTTTTCATTTTCTTTGATTACTTTTGTCCACGCTGCTTCGTGTTAATTCTACGTATATTTGATTTAATATTTTACGTAGTTTTTATGAACAAGGCGACTAGTTTTATTCTCAGTATTCCATAGAAAAATTCTTTGAGCTGAAACGAATGCGTTATCCGTAGATTTTATTTACAATTGACGATAATCATTTTTAAATTTTCGATTTTTTACTCTCGTTGCATCGTTCTTTTTTAGTGAAAATGGTTTGTTTGATTTTCAAAGCTCTGTCATTTCTGAATAATTTCGAGAATTTTTGTATACAACCGGTTTCGTTCGACATGCTCGAATAATTTTTTTTATAATCTACGAACGTGAGTCCTCTACAACGATGACGCCGCAGTAACGTATATGCTCACAAGGATAAAAAATTCCTCTTGAACTTGTCACCTAGGTGAGAGGAATTTAAATTTTACTGCGAAATCAACTTCCTTGAGAAGCGCTCGTCTTCGTTGTATATGTATTATAATTTCAAAACTTTAATCTGTTCGTTGTAAAATCTAACATGTTTTGTTACTTAAGTTATTGCATGGCGGGTTACGTACGCGTGTTTATTGTACCTCGTTGTTGCCTGCGACGATATGAGCCTAACTTACTGAGCTATTCAAAAATTACGAATTACCAAGATATAATTTTACACCACTGACGAACTACGTATCATGGTATCAGCCTATTAAGCTTATTTGGGAAAATTTCACCGTTTGGGACTTCGCAGTTGTACGTCGGTTTCTCATCGTCACGTCGTGTCGAGTTTGAGACGTCGGGGCAGATTTCCAAGTTCGATTTCATTTCAAGTATCTGAGCGATGAGCGAAAGGCAGAAGCGAGGGAAAATGTAATGATTTATGATTTCGAACGCAATTTGAGGTAGTTAAACGATTATTTGTAGAGATACTTGAAAGGTTTAAAATCGAGGGGTTCAGACCATCTTGGAAACTCGATAACTTGTTATTTTAACGATTTTTTGGTTCGTTTAAAATTGGAAATGGTAAGTTGTAATTAAATTATAATGCGGGTTATGGAAAATTGTTTGCGTCATCTGGTTTTTTGGTTAGAAAGAAAACACTATTCAACAGTTCGAATGATATTCATATATTCGACATTTTGGATTTTAAGAGAGGCTACCTTCTGTCGGGTCGTGTAACCCGCCATAGCGGTTGTTCATTTCGGTATTTGGCGTTTGTTGTAAAACAGGAGAAAAAACCACGGGTCGAAAGCTGGTGTATTTTTTTGTTTCGGATACAACGGCTGCGGCAGAAAGGCGCAAAAATATACGCAGATTATTCAACTATAGCGCTGCGTTAGATTCGAGATATATATAATAAGAGTTGAAATCTGAGGAAATTTTTACGACATTATGTAAGACAGTAAAAATGGTAAAAAGTACCGTCGACGTTACTGTGTGCACGCTTTTCGGCGCGCTCAGACAGAGTTGGGGGGAGGGAGTTTTTGTTGCGAAACATTATTTAATATGGTTATTACTTCATTTGAATAAAGCCGTTCACAACGGCGCGTTTAACTTCCCTTTAGATTTTACTTTGCTTCTCGCGAACGCTTTTCTTGTTTCAACAACGTGTACCTCTTCTCGGGTCGGCGGCGCCTTCGCACCCGGTTTGTTTAAATTAAATTGCGTATGCAAATTTTCCGTCGCCGAAATAAAGTACTCGGCTTTACCATTGCGTACCGCTGCCAACCGTTCGTATATACCATAACTACCCCCACCGCATCGCCCACGCCACAGATGAAACTCTGCTACTAGTTGTAAGGTTTGGTCTTTAAGATAGCGAGATAATTCATTAATTTGTACGTTGAATTAAATCAATGTCGCCATTAAAAGCGCCATCAAAAATTTCAAAAAATTCTAAACAGAAGTACTGGTTATTTTTTTAAATTATCAATTTTTAACGATTTGTTCCGTTAGTGGTAGGTTAGGTGTCCTATTGACCTCCAAATAATATAAATATTTTTTCAAAATTTTCGTTCAGCGAGATCATGGTGAAAAGTTACGAATTCAAGTGCGCGCACGATCATCTGCATTTCCCACTGTGTGGCAGCGCTTCGTTCGTAACGACGCGCGACGTTAAGCACGTAATTGCATGAAACGACAAGGTATGCGTTTCAAGTAATAACGTGCCTAACGCCGGGCGTTGCCCGTTGTTACGAAAAAAGCGCTACTCCGCAGTGGGAAATGCGGATGACCGCGCGCGCACTTGAATTCATTACTTGAACATTTTTTTTCTCGAAATCTACTGATTTTTGGATCTTCGGCTATATAATGTGTTTTGTTATGAATAATTTGAAGATGCCTTTACAATTTTTTTTGAGTTAAAAAAGTCGTTTTTTTCTACGTATTTTTAGTTTTTCAGCACTATCCCGCTAATTGCGAAAATTTTGAAAAAATATTTATGTTATTTGGGGGTCAATAGGGCACCTACCACCGAAGTTTCAAAATTTTCATTCAGCGGGGCCATGGTTAAATTGAAAAAAACAAGTTGAGAAACGTATTTTGGCTGGAGTAAAATGATGGTGGGGGTTGCCAATTTTTGTCTATAGACCACACATCAAGGTCTGCCACATACTAAAATTTCAACCTCCCCCCTCACCGTTTTAAGAAAAAAATTTCCATCTGTTTTTCAATTAGGATTTTTTTCAAAAAGGTGTGGGGGTAGGGGTCTGAAATTTTGGTCATGAGCGTATCTTGACAGTATCAATTTCATTTTTTTAAAACAAAGGCCGAATCGGCCTGCTTACCCGGTTACGGCATTTTTCCTTCAAATTCTTCGTAAATTATTGAAAAATCTTACTCGTATCTTCTTAAGGGAAAAATTTTGAATTATGTTTTTAGTAGCGTTATTGATTTAATTAAAAGTACGACTTAATAAATTGTCTGAATATCGTGAAGATTAGTTCGTTTTAGCGTTGCTGGTGAATAGACGTAGCCATTATGTAACTTGTCGTTTGTTCGGCTGTGCCAAGCTCTTTTAAATTTAGGCTTCAACGTCATTAAACCCAATTAAAATCTTCTAAAAGTCTATGCCTAGTTTTTTTGCCTTCCTCGGCGTACTCGCGTCTTTCTCTCGCTGTTTGGTGGTACTTTGGCAAAGCTCGTCTACGCGTAGAGCTCGATTAGTACGCTTCGTTTAGTTTAAAATATATGTACGTCGTACTCGACAATGATTTTTCTTACTTCGTCGATCCGTACACGCCTTTAGTTTTCTTGCTTGTTTCGTTTTTATACGCGAAAAATTCCTGATATATTTAACGGCAACTTACCGCCGCGTTATTCGCGCTCCGTTGTGTATTTTGATTATATGTACGCAACAACTGAAGGCATCGCGCCTTTGTTAATTAAATTAATTATCCGGTTAGCGAGGGTTGAAGAATCGAGGGTCTGTTACCAACAGATACGTATGTGTTTAGTCGCAATACGTACGTGCGCGAGCATTTGAAAACCGTCCCGAAACGCGAAGAGGGTAAATATCAATTTTTAAAACCCGACAGAGACTAAGTAACGTATTTGGATGCAAATTAAACGTTAAAGACGTTAATCGTCCGTATTTTCGCAATGTTATTCTCTACAAGGCTTTGAAAATGCCGCAAAATATGTAGGTTTTTTTCGGAAGCGTTGAACTTTTCCTCTGCTCTTTTCGCTTGTAAAAATACGCCGTTATCAATTCAACTTGATCTTTTCGACGATTCGGCAAATTTAAGTAATTTTCAAAATTCGACGAGATCTTCGCGTAATTTGAATATCAATTAATGAAAGTGTTCTTTCCCTTTTCGGAGATGTCTATTTTCACTCATCCCGCGCATCTCCAGGGCATCGTGTGACGTCTCAATGAACTGAAAATGAAAAATATACGGATGATAAGGGACGCGGAAGAATTCGCATTAAGTCGTCTCCGAAACAACGTTATCTCAATACCGTCGAGAAAAACTTACAAGTTTTTCGATCGAACTAGGCGTTACATGTTTAAAATATTCTTCGCGTTGTGCCGAACACCTAAACAAAAAAGAAACTTGCCCCGGTAATTGTTGCAAAAACAAAACAACGGATCGGCGGCGTCGAGTTTGCCGGCGCGAATTTAAAAAATTTCCCAACTCGCTCGCGCCTTCATCAATAAACAAATCATGTCTTGTACAAAGTTACCGCCGCGAAACTTTGCGCAAAAATTACATCTATATAATATCTATTCGCGCCGCTTCGCCGACGCCGCCGCCGCCACCGCCACCCCCGCCGCCGTCGCATAATTTGAAACTCGGCTAGCGGAGTCGCTGCTGCGAAAATACACGCTGTAGTGTGAAATCATCTTAATAAAGAAAAAAATCATCAAAATAGTTACAAAAATTTCGGCCAACTTCGTCGTGTACCTGGGAATACGCGCCGCGGGAAATTCTCGTTTGGTACGTGTGGAGAAAGCAGAGAAAGAGGACGTCGAGAGAATAATCAACTATCAAGAATCCTTGATTAAGTTGTGACGTGAAATTCGTGATGTAAATATTTCGTGGAGGTGTTGCAGCGACTGCGAATAAATTAATTTCGTCGTAGATACGTGCGAAATGTTTGCCGGAAAAAATGGAAATCGCGAGTTTTAATAAGAGAAGGAGCAGAAAAAAGGAGATGCCCGAAGCTAACTTCGCTTAGTGATATTGGCGCGCGTAACATGGCAGAAAATATATGTGCAGTTGTGCACGCTTAGACGAAGCCAGTATACGTGGCCAATTACTCGCGCTGGAGTATGACGCGAGAAAAGCGACGATATAGTGCTGGTAGTCGAGCTGTAAGGTGAATGAAATTATGCAACGAATATACTCGTAGATTAACTGGATGTAATAAATATCAGCGAAGCATAAAGGCACAGCCGCGTCGTATATGTCGCTTTAATAATTATGATGATTTGATACATTATGACCGCAAGTGTTCCGCAGATTAAGGGATAACTGCGGTGGATATCTATGGATTGCACATACATCGATCGAGTGGCTTAACTAGCTTTTAATTACTCGCAGAATTATAGCGCTAACCTTTGTCGTTAGAAGACCGCCAGCGCCACATCGAATGGGCGTGTATAATTGGAATGTATCGGATTTAATTAAAATCAGGATTGTACCTGTTTTGCATTATTATGGCAGAATTTCGTGTCGGCGGTTCTAGCTTGTACGTATTTCGCAGTTAATTAAAGATTGAATTCGAATTAATTCGTCTTTGATCCAATTATAAATGTCGCCGCTTTATAAGTTCCTAGTGAATAACGTTTTCGGCAGATGTAATACGTTTTAAACGGCGCCCACCGATGCTAGTGCTGGTGCGGGCTGGTTGACGAACCGATAACATGTACCTCCTGCCTACTAGGCTACTACCTGGTACCTAGTTAGTAGTTACCTACTTGGGGTGGATTTTTCACCCAATTAAACATTCTAAATCGAAGTTGTTCGGCTTAATTTGACTATGGTAATTCGCCAACGACCTCGTCGGAGTACTCGAAAATTATGAAAAATATGGCAAACTCGAGTACTTTTGGCAAAAATTATTCGCGAATTTTTTCCTACGTTTATGTGTAAAATCGTTCGAAAATTTCGATATTTGTCGAAATTGCGTTTGGAAGAAACAATTAAGTTTCTTGAAGGGCGTAACCGAGTAAGCAGGCCGATTCGGTATCTAGCTACTGCTTTAATTTCAGTTTTTTTGAGCAAAAAAGCCGATGGCCGAATCGGCCTGCGTGCCTGGTTACGGCCTTTTATCAATTAATTTAAAAATTTTCCAAGTCTTTAAAAAGCTACTTAATCGATGGTATAATTTTACTCCTTATTGGAAGAGACGGTAAATTCGTATTCATATATATGCCACGCATATTGCCTTATCATCAAATCGAAGAATATGAATCTCGATAGAAAAAAAAGTCTCCGTATATTTGAATATTTTATCATCAATTTTTGTAAACATAAAAAAAGTACGGTCGATAAACTTTTCCCTTTTTTTTTTTGAAAGAATTTATCGGTTTGTAGTAAAAAATTTATATTGTCCCGGCAATAAGTTTCCCAAAAATTACATTGCGTATCAAAAAGTGCTTCGGCGGTATATCGCTTAATTAGCAGGCTGCTTGACGCGAGTAAAATAACAAGATGGAAATTATCTTTAGTATACGTAGTTGTAATTTAAGATAATTGCGTACTTGTGAGAAAGAGAAGAAAAAAGTATTTCATTTGAAGTCCTTTCGCGTTATTTGAAAAAATTTAATACTTAAACGACGATTTTTTTTCTTTGTTTGCAGAACTGGGAATAAATCCGGAGCATATTTTTCAAAAGGTAAGTTTTTAAAAAGTTTTAATCGCTTCGCGTATTTAAGCTTCGTTTTATTACTGCGAGATTAAATATCGCTAAAAGAGTTCTATTTTTCCGTGCCCCTCGATCTTTGCGGTTTGGCTTTTTTTTTGTTTAAAATAAAATCAAAAGCAGATCATGTTTTGAAACTAATTTTAAAGAAACTGTGTTGGATTTAATACTGCACACACCGCAGTGACTATCAATCTTTCAACTTGACTTATTGGGTTAGCTTTAAAAAACAATTTGGCCCCTTAATCACGTATTTTCCTCTTTTTTTCCTTGTTTTGACTTTTAACGCGAAGTTTTTTCTTGTGCCTAATATCACCTCGTTTTTTTTCTTCATTTTGTACTGAAAAAAAAAAGTTCGCTTCAAAGATCTGTTTACGAATTTAAAACGAACCGAAAAAAAAGAACTAACAAAGTTTTAATGGATTTTTTCTCTACTTTTCGTATTTTTTTTTCTCCTCGACCGAATTCGGTTAATTATGTATGATAAGGTGTTTAGCTTTCGAAATACGCTATCGCGAGCTCACGATGTATTTTTTTTATCAAGGTGAACTCGTGTACGGAGGCGAGTTCGCATGCTTTGAGAATTCATTATTTTTGGCCAAATACTCGAGGTGATGGATTAGAGTTGAAAAATGAATGATCGTTTTGTTTTGTAAAACATTGTAAGCGCGAGTTGTCTCAGTGTAGGTGTCGACGAGTTTGACTTTACGATTTTATTTATTTATTTATGCAGTTTTGATAGAGAATATATGCATCACTAATTATCGCAGCGTCTTCTGCATTATACGGTTACCTACTTATCTTAATTTACCACCTGCCAACTTTACAATTGATGCTGTCCACTCGATGATTTACGTAATGTACTCTCAATAATTACTTACTCGAGCGAGTGTGACAATGATTTCCTCCCCATTCTCACGTTTTGCTGTTTTTTATCAGTACGATATTAGATCGGAAATTACCAAAGTATAATCAATAGGGCTGAGATTTTTATGCGCATAAAATATGTCAACAGGAGTTCAAAATATGTCTAAAATATGCTTAATAAAATCATGAACATATGTGTATCAAAATGCAGGATTTTTAAAGGAGAATTAAAACGTTACTGTATTTTCACATAAAAAAAAGAAAAAATCATAAAAAGTCGCCATCCAGCGGAAATTAAATTTTTTTTTTCGTGACAAGTGCATTTTTAATTTTTATTGACAAAAAAGTGGTTTTTATTATTTTTTTTTCATTGGAAAAAATGAATTTTGTATAAAAATGCAAAAACGTGTAAAATATGTCAAAATTTGTTGAAAAGTGGTCAAAAACAACCAAAATATGTCAATTTATGCGTTTTGGAGTAAAATATGTAAAACTATGCTTAGACATATAGGGCTCATTTTACTCGGAATTTTATGATTTGCAAAGATGTTATTGATATGCCTAAAAAAAATCCACGGAAAAAAATATGTAAATGCATAAAAATTTCAGCCCTAATAATCAGACACGTGTCCGGTGTCTTCGTAAGGATCACGGAATTTTGAAAAACGCTTCGAACAATGTAAATCGTCGCGATTTAGTTGGGAAAAGTTGACATTTATCTAGTAAAATGAACGAGGAAGAATAGTAAAATCGAGTACGCCGAGAAGTACGGACGAGAAAATGATTACGGGCGCTGGTGAATCGCAATGCATTCGCGAACGGCGTTTTTCCAATCATTCGGTAAAAACGCGACGATAACTCCGGAGTAAACGCTGCTTTGCCGCCTTTTCCATGTAGCTTGTGGAAATAGCGGAAGAAAAATTAGGAGAGTGTACGAAAGGAACTGTCGACGCGGCTATGTTGAAAGTAGTCTAAAGGGAAATTGGCGTGAGTTATACATACGAGAGTCGAATCTGTATGCTAATTTCAATTTACGAAGGAAACAGAAACGGTATGGGGAGCGCGTTTAAGACGAACACTGGCGACGGGGTACGGTATTCGCGAATGTATCGCAAGAAGAGGACGCGCGAGAAGGGAGCTCCGGTTTTGTAAGTTTGTGCAGCTGTGGTTCTTTCATTCGTGGCACCAAGAGAAGTCATTAGGAATAGACGAATTAAGGTTCGAGATGAATTCGATTCGTATTCGAGTGACCCTTTGGCGGGAGCGTGTCGCCGAAATGTGTAAGACAAGTTTAACGACCCGCCGAAATGAAATTACCGCTTGTAATCGCGTTCTCGCGGACGTCGCGGCGTTGAATTTTATCAGCCGATGATATTCAAATCAAGCGATAAATTGAGTTTAGGTAACGCCCGGTCCGAGTTTGGCGCGGAATCCTTGAAAGGCGGGTGCGCTCGTTTACGAAGGATCGTCGTTGTACACGGGATGGTCGGTGTTAATGGAGCTGCGTCGCGTGTGCTTTATCGTGTCGGATTCCTGTTTCGGCGGCGATTCGGCGATTAGCGAGTTGTAAATTAGGCGCGTCGATTCGGCCGGGCCGATGAAATATTCGGACGTTTATTGGAGTAGCGATACGCGGAGCTTTGCCAGGTGAAATGAGAGAAAAAAGGGAAAAAAAACGTGTCGCATATTACAAAAGGATCGCAGACTAGTTGAAAAATGGGCGAAAAATACGTAATTCATACAAAGAGCACACAATAAAGCCCGGCTTAACGATTAATAAACAATAAAAGCCTTTTTCGTGCTGCATTAATCTTTCACGCTAAACGTGAATATTTTATCTAATTGTAGTACGTTTAGCATGACTATTATTTCGCGCTAACCTCGTGAATCTCACTTAGCGTGGTAATGATTTTTGGTCTAGCTTGAGGAGAATTTTACAACGTCGAATTTCACGACAACGTTTTTACACGGTTTAATTATTTGATGGGCGCGCGTACGAGGCGAAATTTGCCTCATTGTCCGTATACCGTAGTACCGTACAATGTGGCATAGTGTACCGTGTACTGTACACGTCGGAATGTGTTTTTGTTTTATATGCTACGTCTACTCTGCGTAGTACGTGGTGTTTTTTTTTCTGTTTTTCGCACTCGCATATGGTTTCGCCTTTGGCGGACCGTTCTCTAGAAGGGGTAATTAAACGGAGCGTGATTTAATGGAGGAATTAGCGTGTAATTTTACTAAAATAAGTGGCACGTTTTAGCGCGATGTAGGCGTTTTATTTAAATAGCGCGTGTGTTTTTCATTGGGCGACGTCGGTGCACAGGTGGCAATCGGCGTGTGCAGATGGGCTTTGCGAGTTGAGATTGTAGTGATTTCGTCGGCCGAACGAACTCAATGGTCATATCGAGGAAGGGTTGTTGAAATCGGTGTAATTTTATGTATTTGAACGTAAAGTGTACTTCTCATATTTGTAGTCGGAAATGAAAAATTAGTGACGAAAAACGCCGTGGATAAAATGAGAACTCGATTCTTCGAAGTAGAACGCGTTTAGGAATTTAATTTTATTTCAAGAATGATTCAAAATGAAAAACGTGGAAAAAAATAGAGAATATAATTTTACATTTCCTAATTATGTACTTTTTTTTTTATAAATTTATTCGTACGCACAATTGCGATGACGACGTTGGTATTTAATATGTACGACAAAAGAGAAGTACTGCCGAAAAAAAAGCGACGAATGGGCGACGCGATGCTGAAAGCAAAACGTAATAATTATAGTCTTCGAAGAAATATCGAATTTGCCACCATTGTTATATAACTCGTTGAACTTTTACATCAGGCAACAAGTTGACATCGAGTACGGCAACTCGTCAAGCTCGTTGACGATGTGCTTAAAGTCGCCTTCGGCCGATTTCCAGTTACGCCGTACTTTGCATACCTACGGAGTTTTGAGAAATTTACAGAAGCGGTGTTTGCATTACGAACGTGTTAATGAAGTAGCCTATATTGTCGCCCGAGTCGGGCGTCAGCGCGTTGCATAAATTGGGCTAACGATAACGTGGTATGTGAACGAGTGCGGGAGGATAGAGTTTTTAATTAAATTGATAATGCGGATGTCGGATGTCGCGAACGAATTTGGGATATGTGGATTGATAAGATATGAGATATTTAAGCTTTTTTCTCTTCGGTAAGTTTTTTATACGTGAGGAACTTGTCAACGTTTTCGGTGATGGATTTTTATCGCGTTCGAGGTTTTCGCGTCGCGACGTCGAACGAGTGAGAAAACGAAGCCGCGATGCAGCGAATTTCAATTTACGAGGCATATCATTGTCATCGTGATATAAAATAGATTTAACGATATTGCCGTGTTCTTCGTTGCGGATTTTTTCCTTTTGCTTCTTTTTTTTATCGTAACGCGGGCGTTTTCTTTTTTTTTTTTTATAAAAGAGAAAATCACAATAAAGTCTAAAAAGACGAAGTTCGCCGAGACAAGAAAATGTTGATAAAATCCCGAAACGATTGTATTTGATTTAAATTGTTTCAAAATACGGTATTTATTGGTTCGAGTATTGCGTCGTTTGGCGGCGGTTAAAGATGCCGCTGTGCTGCGTCTTCTACCGTGTGCCGCTTTCCGACGTATACGCGAGTCAAGTATTGTTTATTTTAGAGAAAGCATCGAGCTACGATGCCCTGATTTTTTCGGCGTGTTTCAAGTCGTGGTGTGGATTTGTTGCGAGCGCGTTATGACTGAAATGTGTTCAGGTGTGGTTTGAGCAGAGGTGATTCGTCTTGATGGGCGGTTTGAAGATGTCGTTGGTTACTGGGTGAAATAAATCGTGAGAGAGGACTACCAGAATTGGTAAAGTGTCAAGTTTATATTATAATATGATATCTTAGATGCTGGAGAAGTTCAAGAAATATCATCATCGTGGCGTTGTGATGATGGATATCTTGCAAGTGTATCGATTTGTGGAAATCGAGACGCAAGTTAAAATTGATACGTTTAAATGCGACATCAATGAAAGAACGGTTTCTTTTCGTAGAGATCGTCGCAGCTCGTAAAAGAAGACAAACTTTATATTTTCAGATGTATATAGGAAATTGCTCGTTGTCGGGAAGAGAAAGAGGGAAAAAGGTAGATGAGTGAAAGAAGATGAAACAGGACATTTGTAACTGGCTGCGTATTGGAGTAGTAGCAGAACGGTTTTATTATATAGAATATCTTAACGTTATCAGAAAATATTATTACGGTCGACGTATAGTAAGAAGAAGCGAAAATATACGGAGATTTTTACGACGAGTTGCCTTTCGAATATGTCGTCCCCTTTTACGCATTCAGTGGGTGGTAGCGTGTTGTTAACCGAGGTACTGTTTTTCTTTTTTCCAAATCAAGAAATCGTACCGGCTAAATCGAGTAAATTTAAATTTAAAATTTCGCCTATTTTCATAACGCCCGATAAAATCTTGCGAAATGGCCTATTCGTCGTTCGCTTTCAGTAGCTTACCAAGTTCTTGCCGTTCGAAGCATTAATTCGGATTGTTTCGCGTAACAGAATCGGTATACATGGTAAATTGTAAATTGGTGGCGAAGGATGGGGTTTCATTGCGAGTAATTTTTTCTACTCGATTTCATGCCTTTTTCGCTTGCTTAAAGCAGGTTTATGCGGATAAGTGCCGAGTATGAGCGACGCCGCGACGCTATGACGCAGCCAGTTTAAATGAGTAAATTCGAACACGACGTCAGATGCGGAAATTGCATTTCGGTGTATAATTGTCACCGGCTTATGTAATTGGTACTGTTACGGTAATTGAAAGAGAAGCGATAGTGCCAATTTTACGGACGGATGGTTTCATTTAGCGCCTGGAACTGTTTTGTGTTTTAATAAGGGTTGTTGCGAGGGTGAGAAGGGTTCTGGAAGGCGTGAGAGATTTGAATGGCTTTTACGCTTCTTTTTGCTTATGCTTGTTGAGGTGGTTTTGCTTTTATGGGTTTTTTGTGTCGGATAATTTCGGATGTCTCGTGTAAGGAACTGGAGGTTGGTTGAGATAGATATTCGCGTCCTCAAAATCGGTGCAGAATCGGTCCATTATCGAAGCAAACTGAAGTCGGTATGTTTATGGTTAAAACGAATTAGCTGCGGACTTGATAAACGGCGATTGCTGATAAAAAATTTCGCAATGGAAGTACTACGCATTTTCGGAATCACTTTTCAGCTATATAAACGAACGAACGAGCGTATCGATGGAAGTAATTAGGCGTATTTTTACGTAACGCGAAAAAGGGGCCAACTTTGCTACCCACTGATCTGTGTATTTTTGTGTGTGTTACATTGGTAAATACTGGCACGTTATATATACGTTTATGTACTGCTACAAATATTATCATACGGTAAAGAACCTTTTTCCACTGTATAATAGTAAAATTGGCTATTTGTGGAATCGTTATACCTCTTGTAGCCGGGCGCACGGCATTTTATACGTTTTATTATTTATAGACGTTGTGGCTCGAATGCGACAAAATCCCTTTTTCGCGCGCGGTAGCAACACTTCTATCAGAAGTTACGAGCGATGTAAAATCCGTCCTCTAAAACTAACATTCGCCATTTAATTGGTGGTAAAGATTTTTCGTTTTAGTAAATAAACTTTCGATGGTATCGCAACGAAAAGAAAGGCGGAAAAGTTTCTAACGACGTTTTTTCCCCCATCGATACGCGAGCTTAATATTACGTTTAAAGGAAAGAACTACGTCGTGGTTGTTTGTTTTAAAAATACCTTTACGAGTAGGTGGGCTAATGTTACGTGTGAAGAGGAGAAAAAGAAATCACTTTTGCGAAGGTTAGGCTGCCTTAATCGAAGATGAATTCGAAGGTTTTCTGATTTTCTGTAATTTTTTGGCTTATTACGTGATTTTGTGATTTTTCCAATCGTCGATGTGGATTTCCCGTGCTAGTGTGTATTTGAAGGTGTTTGCGTTTTGAGAATTTCACCGGATTCTTTTGTCTTAGTTTTTCTCGTCCTTCTCCACCGTGTCCTCTTATCGTCCTCTTGAATGGTGGAAAACGTCGGAGAAAAATATTCTCTATAATCTCGTCGCGTTATGCCAGCTACACTCTCGAGTGTATTCGATATCACGTCAGCGTGTTTCTAATTACGAGCTGAGCCCACGCTTCGCTCTTGAATGGCGTATTTTTTTCCTTTATTGGGCGCGAAATTTCTCGACGTAGGATTCTCGAGTGATTGATTTTCGGCGTTCGGCGGAGAAGGATTTTGTGGCGAGGTTTTTGCGCGTGAATGCGAAGTAGTAATTATGGGGGATTTTTAATTATTAGCTCGGCGTTGATTTGGAATTAGCCGTTCAAAGGCGAGTAGCGTTTTTAGAGTGTGTACGAAATTTCAGCCGCTTCGATAATTTTAAAAAATCTGAAAATCCGCTTTCGTTGCTGTGTTTTGTTTTTCTAAATTATACAATTTTCGTCAATTTGATGCAGTCGGTTGAAACAGTATCCGTGTAAAATTTTCGAAATTTTCGACTCGGTGATTGTGGATTCTCCGGTGAAATATCTTCAATTTTCATATCGTTTGTGTTATAAAAAAAGATTCGCGGAAAGCATATCGAACAAAATCGAAAGGAGGAAGAAAGACCATCACATTCGTAGCACAATATAGAAATATGTGTAGGGCGTTTGCACTTCGCTCCGAAACGGTCCGTATTTCGGCGGGTATCGGCATCAAATTTCCTTTCGAGTGCATTTTGATTCACTTCCTTACGACAAAATGAAGCCATACTTGCATTTGTATTTGCAGTCTCGTTGGCATCCTTGGGTTGGCTTTCCTTTCCTACATGTTGGAAAGTATCAACTTGATAGTCAGGTCCTTGAGAAATTCTTCCCTGTGTAATTCGGGTGCCTGCGCTCTCTTGAGAACGAAAGCGTTGTAACCTGATGCATCCAACATAAAGTAGAACACTCTTAAAGGCCATCTGCGTGTTTTCCGTCGGATTGTCCGCAGTTTACAAACGTCATTAAAGGAATCTACTTCACCTGTAAAGGCATTGTGCAATTCTATTTGAACCAGTGTGGTTCAAACGTCCATGTTCATGAACCCCATCCCCTCCAACCGACCACTTACCCGCTGGAACTGCTCTAATCAACCTCCGACATTATCGCGCAACGATCAAACTATAACTGCGTCGAGCCGATCTCAGCCTGTGCTAACAACCGGTCTCGCCAAGTCCTCCCTTCCTTCCCTATCACTCTCGTGTAATAGTATTACATATTAATACATTTTTATTTGTTGCTGCGTTTATGGCTGTCCTTTGAATTGCACTCGAATACAACAAAACAAGCCCTCTCGAACGTGGCAATCATGTGGTTCTGGCGAAAAGCGAAGCGTGTCATACTGTCATTTGACGAAGGTTGAGGCCGCAAGTTTTTAATTCTGCGGGTACTTGTCACTCACGAATATGATATGTCACCATAACAGTGACATGTCGTCTATGACATGTTGTCATGACATTAAAATATTAAGATCATCACTGACGAGCATGAGACGTCGCCATGACAACGGTTACCATGACAACCGCGTGACATTTTTTAGAACGCTTTTTTGTTACGCTTTTTCTTGACGATTTTCGATTCTGTGTGCCATAGTCAAGACATGAAAATGTCAAAAAGTAAGAAATAGAACGAGTTACTAAATGGACAATTCACATTTTATCGACGCTTTTGGAGGAACAACAAACGAGACGCGAATGCGGCAAAAGAAAGTAAAACGGAGGAAAACAGAGCGACAACTTACGGCGATGCCGGTGTTCGCGGAAATTCGAAATTTATAAAAAGAAAAAATGATGAAAAATGACAACTATAGAACAGAGCGGGCGGCGTATTCGACGGGCAGATGAAATTACCAAATAATGCAAAATCGAAAGCAACGTAAGCGTATTTGGAGACACTCTGTTTGCGTGCCCTAAGAAGTGTAATGTTTTTCCGCTGGAAAATGGAATCTAACCGCGCAAAACACTATTTTTTCGCCACTCGCTGTCACCTCCTGATGAAAAATAAATATCGCGAAACGCCAATCGCGTTCGAGTGTTGATGCCTTTTTGCGAAATGGAACGCGAAACGTTGAAATCGTATAGAATTTCCTAACTCGGCGTGCTCTGCGCGACGCGACGACACGAGGCGTGTGACGAAGAAGCAAGCCGACGACCGAAAGATGCGCGAACCAATTTCAAGCGCGGGTTTGGCGCGAACGGAACGCTCGATGTGAAAAATTTCCATCTCAAGAGGCGACGACACGAACAATTTTCGACGACCGCAGGGAGAAAGTGTCTCGCGTATTCGATGAAATATCGCGCCTTCGCGTACGCTGACAAGCGAATAAAAAATTCAATAATCATAAATAAAGCCGTCGACGCGACCTTATAGAGTAGTTTTCGTCAACGGTATCCGATTAAAAAAACAAGAAAAAAATACAACGCGTATATACAACGGAATAGAAAACTTTTCGAAGTATGAATTACTTTTTCACTCCGGTAACGCGCGCCATAAGCGGCGCGGAGTTATGGTGACTAAAAAAATGCAACTTTAATAGAAAATCGCAGACGGAAAAAAAGAAGCAGCACGGAGTTCACACCACAGAACGTAGGAACATAGTGAAAAGCACGACGAACAAGCAAGAGTTAACGGAGACAATAAAAAAAAATACTAGGGAGTGAATAAAAATAGCGCAGATAATGGAAACGAAAAAAGAAAAAATACCGGAAACCTGCGGATATAAAATGAAGGACGGTGTTATATTTGACCGTAGGTCATAATGGAAATAGCCTGTAGTACGGTGCAACTTTACAACAAATAAAAAGAGTCGTACTGCTTGACGATGAATGAGTAGAGCGCTGGTAGAAACGGTACGCAGAGTGGAGGGGGAGGGGGAGACGCAACTCTTTAAATGTGCACGAATAAAATAACGCGGAGAAGATACTACGATACAACGCATACAGCTCCAAGGTAAAGTACACCGTTCGCTGTGGCAAATGGCAATTTACCCACTTTTCATAGTAACGACGGCCGACGGTGCCGTTGTATACGGAGCTACAAAACATGGTCGTTTTGTAGAAGATATGGATCGTAAAACGTATTAATAACATTATCTCGGACCCTACAACGGAGTTATTAAATCTCGACTGGAACGGCTTAAAATCTCGCTGAAAATAGAAAATTCCATGTCTATGTTAAAGTGTCCCCTATATGCCGATAGTATCTTTAATTTTGCGGATACCTTATGCGTGTTTAAGACGTACCGAGCTATAGTGTTTGCGTGTATATCGCAAAGACAGCTATACGTTGAGATTCTGCTATCTTTCAAAAACAAAGATAATATTTCCGCTTCGAGTGTTGATCAACGAAGCTTGAGCGTACGATGAAACCCTTCGCAGAGATATTATAATTAATAAATTGCCATCGGTCAAGTATTTCACGTTCCCGAGTGCAGCAATAATTAAGGAGTTTATTTCCGAGAAAATCTAACGTATCGTTTTAGTACCTCGTATTAATGAACTGTGTTGGAATCGCGAGGGTTTTAAATTTCCGTGATTGTTTTTCTTAAGATGGGACTAAGGGTATGGTGGGTTGCGTAACCAATTTTTGCATGAAAAAGCACTAAAATCGATGTAACTGCCCGGAAAATTAAAATTGTGGAATATCGCTCTGTAGGGCAAAAAGTGTACATTTAAAAATATTATACCAAAAAATTGATCAATTTTATAAAAAATTGAAGTTACGTACGGGACCTTATTTTGAGGCTTCCAAGATCCCACAACTTCAGTTGTTGATCAAGTGAGACAATTTTTTCATATGATATTCTTAAACATACACTTGTTTCTCGTACAGAGCGATATTCCACAATTTCAATTTTAATTTTCCTGGGCAGTTACAGGTATTTTAGTGTTTTTCCTGCAAACATTGGTCATCCAACCAACTATACCAGCAGTCCCGTCTTAATTGAAATGAACAATTTTTAATCGAGCGTATCTCCGCTCTTCAATTCATGGTGCTGGGAAACGTGCATATTAGATGGAGTGAAAAAAATGGTGGGTCATGGATTTTGCTGAAATTGTAGTATGTTGTTGGGTTTGAGTTGAAACCGTCCGAGGTGACTGTTTAGACCCCTACCTCTCCTCTGTAGAGCTAGGAGTCCCCAAAGTAGGTCATTTTTCGAAAAAACGCAATTTTTTGCGTATAACTCGGCAAATCCGAATGTAATTTTTAAACCCGATGTCTCAAAAGATGCGATTTGAGATTCTGCGTCTCCGTAGCCTATATTCGTTTCTATTGGAGGTATGTTTTAGTTTCCTACCTAGCGATTGAAAATTGATAGAACGGCGTTTTTACTAAGAAAAACGAAGAAAATCGCAATTTTCTCGAAATTTTAATGGGTTTATGAGGCAAAACCTGCCATTTTTGTATTGTACATTTCAGTATGTTTCAAAAAAAAAAACTTTTTTAGATAAATTTTATAGAGTGATGCTATTTAAACAAATTCGTAAAAATTTAAAGTTTTTCGAACCAATGAACGGCTAAATTATGTCTAACAGACGAAAATAAACTGAGATACTTTCCGTTTCCCAAGACCCAACAAATTTCTCATTTATACGAACTCGCGAGTAATCATTTGCTGTAAAAACTCCGCAGAATAGTTTTTTTGAACCATTTTTAAACGATAATTTCACCAACACGAGGTCCTTTCGCGTCCACGAGAAAGAGTTTACGACAAATGGCGAAATTACTATACCCATTGTGTACGGTGGACGTTGAGAATACGGAACATAATAGAAACCACTTTAAAGAGCGTAATATTCTCGAAAAAAAAAACACCGAAAAGAAACGCTACCGAAAAAAAAAAGTAAAAAAAAAAAAATTCCAACGTTATTTCGCAACATAAACAACAAAGAAAACAATAACAAGGCAAAATGCTATTGCAATCAATTTTAAAACTTTGTTCTTGTTAATGGATACATTTTTTTTTTTTTTTGAAAAATTCTTCGCCTTTAATGGGCGCATTTTTCTTCTTTTCCTAGTCGTGATTTCGCACTGAAAAGAGGGTTGTAGATTATTTTCGAGATTTTTTCATCACCTCGTCTCCTCCTCCTCCTCACGCTCATTTCTTCCTTTATCGACGTCGCGTTTCGTTCGCGAAAAAGTGGTCGTTAAAATCGCGGGGAATTTAAAACGCGAGTTCTGCGCGAGTCGCCTCGCTTCAGGAGAGATTTTCCTCGCCGTGATTGAAATGCTGATGAGATGCTTAACAAGCGAAGTGATTTCGCGTAATCACGCGAAATATTCGTAAACGGTTAACAACGTTGCAGCAGATTTTCGAGATTACTCGTTAATAAATTTCTACGCGTCAACCGCTTCGAACAAATATCGAAGAACGTGAAAGATCACACCGCAAGATGTTCGAACAGCGTGAACCGTGAAGCTGCTGGGGGCGCGCGAGAAGCGCGGGCCAAGGCGAACGAGCGTTAATACGTAACATCGGTTTTACGCTAAATACTACACGAATATTTGGAAGATTTTCGCCGAGACGACGAAAACGTTACGATTTCGTCGTCTTCGTCGAGTGACGACGCGACGGCAACGTCGGCAACGGCCGCGTCGCTTGTTAAACGTATGACAACAAAACGTGTTGCATGATTTAAGGAAGAAAATGTATCCGCCGCGTAGTTATACACGTTTCGACGCTAATGTGCGGATGAAAATTCAAAAGAATCCGGCCCACAGGGAGAAACGAGGTAAGCTCCGTGTCTTCAACATTACATCAACATCTGCTTCATAAAATTTCCAAATACTCTTCTAAACTAAACGATTTTATTATTTATTTACCTTGCGCGAGAGAGAACGTCGGGCGGAGCGCTTTCCAAACATCGGTGCGCGATGCCGCACGCCACCGCGCCCTACGAATTCGCGCCACCGTGGGCCCCTCGTCTTGGTCCTCTTGATACGCGAGCTTCGAGGAGCCCTCTCTATAACCGCTCGTGTTCTATTTGCCATAAGCGTAGTGAACGAGTGAACTTGGACGCCAAATTGTGAAAGTGATTTGACAGCGTGAAAGTTTTATTGTACATTGAACGAGTTTTAGTGCTTTTCTCCTCCCCCCTCTCCTCCACCCAACCGTTTTACTCGTCTTTTGCGTTAGGTTCTCCAACCAGCAGCATTAATGGTTTTTCTCTTTTTATCGTATTTCTTTTTTTTTTTCTTAATGTATTTTCCAACATTTTTCCAACGATTGAAAACCTTTTTACCAAAGGTGCGCGTTGTCGTTTCCATGTGTATATTTTTACCTCTCTCGATATTGCCGCATCTTGCGCGCACGTTTTACCCGCGCGTATTATAAGAGGTTATACGATGTTTCTGTCGACCTTCGACGACTTTTACACGTTTGATCTCGATATTATTTTAAACGTGCCTTATCCCGATTTTTTTTTCGCCGCTTTTTTGCTTCCACACGATACACCTCCCTCCTCTCTCACATCACCGATCTCCCCGGTAGATATCGATACGCGATAAATATCGCGCACCTAGGTAAATCCTTTCGAGTGCCTCGTACACCGTGTATCAACTCCGCGATACTTATTTATTCGAAACGCGATGGGAACATTCGCGTGTTGTCGGTTACAGAAAACCACCGCAGCATTAAGACATACGTAAATGTGCGTAAAACGAGGAAAAATTATTACAACATTTTCAAAGGCTACGAAAAAATTTCATATTACCAATTCTTCAATAGTCGATAGAGCATCGGCGTATTATTTACGCGAACGCATTTCATATACGACAATGCGTACAATAAGAAAAGAAACGAATATCTTACGTAGTAACACGTGTTGAAATTTGAAGGGAAATAGAAAAAAAATGCGAACAAATAAATACCTCCTAACGAGGACGCCTTTGAACTAACGTCAGATTTGGAATTTATCGAAAATCGTATTTTTGGAACGAATATGTTGAGAAACATGATCACCAAAAATCAACTATTCCAATAATCCTTCGATTTTTCGAATATTGAAAGACTCTTTTTCCGCAGAACGATTCGCGTTTCTTACACGCGAATTTCTCCAACCTTATCAACAAGATGAACCTATTTTCGGAAGATTTGAGATCCCGATGAGAAAATTGCGCCATCGAGAGACGAATAATAAAATATGTACATAATACATATTTGCTTATAGTACGTAATTTTTTGAAAGAAAACTGCATTTCGTGAAAGAGGCGTGAATTTTGGTATAATAAATACTGATAAAAAACAAAATTTTTGAGACCGGGATGCATTTCTGCTCCCCTCTTGCTCCCCTTCTGTAGGGCTACGCATTCTTGAACGGTCTGAAAAAATTTTTTACTGACGAAATTTCAATATTTTGGTGTCTATCAATAGGTATTTATTATCATTACATTTTTTCATCACGGGATTACATTTTCCCTATCATCCCTCCTCAGGGGACGCTGGCCCCTAAAATGTGGAGCCCGAAAAAATTGTGTCTCAAAGTTCTTACATTACTTCAAGAAAACATGTAAAACGCACATGTTAAGACTATGGTCAATTTTTCCATTCGACCCCTTCTACCCCCCACCCGCAGATACCCCAAGATGAAACGTAAAATGATCCTATGTGAAAAAAACACTACTACACGAAACTGCATTCGATAATACTAGCGCAAATTTCGGTTTTGTTAATTTCTAGCATAAAGATGAAAATTTTCATGTCATAAGGCATTCGCGCCCCGCTCTTTCTTCCCCGCTGCGGGGATACGAATTTAAAAAATGGTTTCAAGATTTTTCTTTCTGATGAAATCTCAATATATATTCCGATTTTAACGAAACTCAGATATTTGGAAAAAGGACGCCAAAAAACCCATTGACCCAAATTTCCAGCTGTTAAAGTTGCTTTTTTGATTTTTGGCGAATTTTTAAAGATTAAAATGAGCAGTATTTCAAGAAATTACCGGTAAATAATGGCATGGCGCAGCGGTTGATAAGAGATAATAGAAAACTCGACGTGAAAATTTTTAGTTCATCTAAAGTCGGTAAAAATGTCGAATCGGGATTAAAATTTCAAGCCCGGCAACCAATTTCCCAAAATTTTCATTTTGACAAATCAGAGGGTGAGCAAGAGGGGAGCAAGAATGCCTTCTGGTCTCGAAAATGTTGTTTTCGTATCAATATTTATCACACCAAAATTCACTCTTCTTTCACGAATTGCAGTTTACTTACAGTTTGCGACTGCATTATTACAAATACATTCGGTTGAAAATTAACCTCGCAACATGCGAAAAATCACCCCCTGCGCTGGCTTACACACGTGACACAGGAGATAGCATAACTTCTCAACCTACCACCTCGTATCCATATTTCAAAGCTCGTATATTACATTTGTACGATGAACAAAGCAAATAATGAATTTACAAAAAAAAAAAAAGCACACATATACAACGCGTATACACACGCAAATAAGCACACCCCCTCGACCCTGCTCCGGCAACGGATAGCATTACGAAATATAAATGTTTTTTATCGTCTAATACCTCCACGGTTTCGGTGTATTTTTTTGCCCGGTGTGTGATTATCAAAGTGTAAAAACAGGGCTAACCGTAGAAAAGTTATGTACGATGTAGCGTAAAGAGCGTTGTAGCGGGCGCGGTACGGTCCATACAGAAAATAACAGCACGAATGGAAAAACAGAGGGTAAACCTGACACGATAATTAAAGAGATAACCATTTCGGGAACCGTTCATTACGGAACGCGGCGCGTTTACCGATTTACTCATCCGTATAAAAATGCGGCTTTTAGATTCGAAAACGTCGTTACGCCACTTTCCAAATATAGTATTCAAATAAAAGCCTGAAATTTTCAGTTTTCAGTTTCGGACGAATACAATAAATAAGATTTACGAATTAATTTTCCACTTCGAAGTTTCGTCGTCGTGATTGTATAACTCCTCTTCGTCGCCGTTCACTCTTTCTCCTTCTCTCGTCGTCGCAGCGACTCTTTTCACAGCAAACTTTCAACTCGAGTTTTAACGTACGCGTCGATGAATTCGGCAACGAGTTTTCGACCAATGTTTGAAAACTAAAACAAAAAAAAAACCAAAGGGGAAAAAATAATTTGGAAAATTATATTTTCTAAATTTCAACGTAATCGAGATATCTGTAATATCACCTCAGCGAAGAATTCTTCATCCCCGCCGTCATGTACCGTTTCATCCAAAGCTCCACGCATTCAACAGTGAATCCGTTGATGTCAACAAATATGCACTATTATGTAAATTACGGAGTAGCCATCAATAGGCGTAACGCTGATAGGCGTGTTTCAGTAGATATGTGGAGCACTCGCTTCGAAAACTAACGCGGATTACAGATTCCACGAGCAAAGTGACATCTACGACAGAAAATATTATAAACTCGAAGGCGAACCAGGATGGAAAATTCTCGAGAACCCTTCGAGAATAGCTAATCTACACGCTCGCGAATGCACTTCGTCGACAAACAATTTACCGATAGAATTACCCTTCATTCGCGCATTTACGTATCGCGACAATTTCATTCAAAAAACACCGATTCGTCGAAAACCTTAAAAAAAACCGCTGCCAAAGAAATAACGATTTCGAACGTTGGAATAGCTTGCGTCAAGAAGCGTATTAAAATTCAAAACTCGCAAATCGCCGCGCTTCGTCGAATCAACCCGTTGTTTGACTCGGCGAACTACGGCGGCGGCGAATGAAAAAAAAGGAAAAAATTAGAAAAAAAATTCACCGAAAAACACCTCTAGTACCTAGGAGACCAAGTAGAGCGAGCCGGCGGGTGGCGGGACTCGTTCGGGAGAAGAATTCGAAGAAAATAACAATTTATAGTATTAATGAGATCGCAAATAAGGTATATTCCGAGGCAGGGAATTCGAACGGGTACGTGACAAAACGAAAACGAAGCGAGTGCGGCGCACATCGAAACGAAATTTTCCGAGAGCAGGGAAATTTGAGGTCTGTGTAGAAATGACGTGCGTTCGAACGACGCGGGCTCCGCGACGAAGTCGAGGGAAGACATTGTACTCATCTCACGCTTGAAAACTCTATACGTGACATCCATGCCAATGATCGTCTAAGTACTCGTATACCGGAAGCGTATTTGCGTTCGTCACACGCACAAACACACACACACCGACGCAGCTATAACAAAATATACACACATATATATACTCGTATACACACGCCCAACGCGATAAAACAGGGCCGGCACACACACATTTCGTTTAGCTGGAAATTTCTTTCATTCTCTCTCCGCTTCTCGCCCATTTCGGTGGCTTTCGACGAAACGAATTTTCTCCTCGTAATATCGCGCTGCTCGTGCGCTTCTACTGTGCAGTCGCCGTCTCAGCGTCAGCACCAACCGTCCTCTATCGTTATATACGAACGCAACGCATACATAGACACGGCCGCACACATCTCCCTATCAGACATGTCTCTCAAATCCTGATACTAATATAATAGCGAGACTGTCATATGCCAATTCGAGAGTAAATCGCGCCTCGCTTTAATTTCATTCACCGGCGACAGCGACGACGACCGCGATTACACAATTCAAATTTCATCAACGTACGTGCCCTCGATTTTCGATTGCTCCTTGTATCAGACATGCTTGTCACAGCAGTTTTCCAATGTGGTTGCGTATTATCCGTCGTCGTCAGCGAGGTCGTACTAGTTTCGTACCCTCCCACCTTCCTTCGCGGTTCTCTCTTCTCAATCGCGATGTTTCGTAACGAAACTTCACCTCGTAATATAACGTTCGTCTCGTACGTAACATCCTCCTCTTTTTCGTAATTTCGATTGTAATCGAATTGACGATAGCGCAAGTGTCGTAAAAAACTACCATCATAATTTTGATACCAGCTCAACATGGTTCAATTGGTTCGAGCTGATCGGACCTCCACCTATTCTCTCTGTAACTTCCGAATCTCCGTCTTTTATCTACTCATTTAATGCACTTGTCTGCAATCCTTCCGATCCGATAACCTCCCAAAAACTATTCAAGAAATACTCTGTGACCACCCTTCCTCCGTCTACCGTCAATTCCCATTTTTCAAATTCACTTCTCTCTACACCCTTGTATGATCCTCCATCCAAATACGCTTCTATCGCAGTTATATGAATATTTCTCAATTTTCAAAAATTCGTCGAAAAACTAAAAATGATAACATGCTGTTCATCCCCAAGAATCCGACAAATTCGCTCCGTTTCCACACGTATTACGATAATTATTCGGCGGTGAAAACGCGAAAGAAAATCGCCACGAAAAAAGGTCAGCATCGCCTCAAGAAACAACGGCGCAAAAAAAAAAAGGGAATCCCGAATAAATAAAATCACGAAAGGCGTCCAGCAGTTTCACATTTTATTAAGGTAATATTCGGCGTGTCTGTTACGCAAGAAAGGAAAAAGAAATCGAACGAGAAGCAAGTGGAACACTGCGCGTCGTATACACGGCCGACGCTACGACACATGCACACAAATCTACGTACTTTTTAAAAGAGTTTCTCATATTGCTCGCCGACTAAAGGCGAACGGTAGTATACAAAGCCTAAGGCAGCAAACAAAATAAAACTTCTCATTTCTCGGGCGAAACGTGTTTTCTTTTTTAGATTTGTCAATCTGGTGTTCAAAATTACGATTTGCTACGTAGACCGGGCGACGCTGCGGGCCGCGCAGAATTAGCCACTTTTCTCTACTTTCGCGTGTATCAAACGGAATAAAAACAAGACGAAAAGGAACACGAGGGGGAAAAAAGCAAAAAAAAGAAAACCGAACGAAAGGAACGTTATGTCCATAAGAGCTTTCGTTCGTATATAAATCAGCTCGGCTACGTGGTCGAAAAGTCGGACTAATTATTTCGCTGATATTTCTGGTTTACGCCGACAAAGAAGATGTTCTGGTGGAGAATTCTTCGCCTTTTCGCCGAATTTCCGCAGCGCATTATTTGCATATATATTGAACTTTACTTTCGTTGATAAGAATCCACTTTGGTAGAAATGGGAAAAGTTTGATTAGCGAGAAACTAATTTTGTTGAAATAGGTCACGAAGTTCGATTCGTTATTCGCGCGTTTATTTTAAAAGACGAATTTATCTGTCGGATAATTAATAATAAGTTCGCGCCCGTCGTGGCGCTTTCGCTGCTCCTCCGTTTCCTCGAATCCTTCATTTTATTCTCGTCCTTCGAGGGATTCTCCTCGTATGTAAGGGAATCCGATCCACTTCAACCTTCCTCCCCACACCATAAACCCAAGTATTTGTGAAATAATCACATACGGCGCAACGTACCGAGAGAAAATTCGGCCATCTAAATCCTGCGCCACCGATATTTTTCATTTCTACCAAAAACCCAAAAACCCTTTCTTTATTTTCCACTTCCTCGCATCTCGCCGAAAAACGAAAACGTGCAAATGAACCGAGAAAAAAAAATCCTTTAAATTTCATTTCCCACTCGCACTACTCGTTTCGTTAATGTGTCGAATTCGAGACCTCATTTGTTGAACGTCGAAACGTCAGATTTGCCGAGGTGCTTCGCTATGGTGAACTTTTTAAAAACAACTCTCCCAATTCGCAGTTTATTCGCCATTAAATAAATTGAGCAATCTTATTACGAAGACGTTTCAGCGCGAAGGGGAAACGCCACGGGGATATAGCGGTGACGAGAAAACGAGGAGGCAATGACGACGACCGTGTTTTCTATACACTACACTCGCAGATTATACGTATTATTATTTAACCGAACGACACTACAGCGGAAAATTCGATGAAAGAGTAAATAAATGGAGCTTTTGTTAGAATAAGAATCCTTGGTAATATCTTTCAACTGGAAATTTAATTTTTCTCTTTCCATTACACGAGTCGGGGAGTACGATAACGAAAACGAGCAACCGTGAATTCTCATCGCAACTACTTTGAGAGCGCTTGTGTGTGTGATCGGCGTAAAATTCGCATACACAAAGGAAAAAAACAACTTTCGTAAATAATATCTCGTTATACGAGTGAAACACGACAATCACATTAAAACCATCCTTTTGCCTTCAAGTTACAGGTAGCTTGACGAAGTATAACTTTGGTAAATACCCGATGAAATAACGTCGTCGATATAATCGCGTTTAAAAGAGAAAAAAACCCTATATTTTTGGATGAGAGTGTCACGAACGCGATTCAATTTAAGAAATACTTTTATTACGCGAATAATCGAATAACTTTCAATTCGCAATAATTCGCAGCATAAGCGGGTAATTTAAGTCGAGTTCTGCAAGAATATATTAAACCGGTTTGAACGGTTAAACCGGTTTAGTAAAGCGCCCTATTCCAAAGCTCTACCAACAAGTTGACCTCACGTCGTCTTTTCTGGTCGCTGATCGAACCAAAGAAACCAGTTCACCTACTCCATTTTTTTGACGTACTCGTAGAATTGTTCACGCGTAGAACCGGTTTAGTTCTCGTCCAATGAAACCCATTCACCAGCGATGTAGTCAACTAATACTAGGCTCGAAAATATGTTACAGTAAATATAAGAAATCCGTAAATACGCGTATTCACCAAAGTACCTACGTATTATGCATATTTCCTAAAAAGATTAGTTAATACGGATATTAACTGGAAGGTACTTCGGTGAATATGCGTATTTACGGATTTCTTGTAATATTTACTGTAACGTATTGTTTATATGTACATATGAATGGAATTCGATAGCGTCTTGGTGCGAATACATAAATATCGTCAAAATAGAATATGCAATGCGGTAATGCGCGTATTTTCAGCGTCACGTCGCCGCATCGGTTGTGCAGCTCGACGTGGTAAAGTGCCGACGCCAGCGTGAAACGTCGTCAGGGCGAATATACGGAGAATAATTTAATCACGCCTAAGCGAACGCGCCTTCTAATGTAAATTTCTCATATAACGAAGCGAAATTCCATTTTATGGTAACCGTACGAAATATCGCATTAATTTGACACCTTTCAGATAGGAAAATCATATTTCGCGTATTTGCGACTGCAACGCGACGCCGAAATAGGCTACGGCCGCGTAGACGTGTCCGACGCGTTTGCGGAACGAGCCCGTTCTCGGATGTTGGAAATTAGTCGCGTATTTGCGCATTTTAATGACGCGCCGACGACGACGTCAAAAGCAGACGTGATGGAAGACGAAGGCGCGATTCGAGATGTCGTCGCATCGCCGTAATTATTATCGCAATTACATTAATCGCTCGTTTAAATATTTACGTATTCGCGCCGGCGCTCGTGCCGAAGCGTGCGCGCCGAAATATACGGTTAATTTATGCGTCGTCTTCGTCGTGTCTTCGGTTTTTATTTGAGTATTAGAGCGTAGAGGGAAATTTAAATTAGCCGCGATTCGAGTTTGTTTGAATGATTGACGAAATTTTTGGCGCGCGTATTTTCCGTCGTCGTTTAACGCGTGATACTGGAAACGTCTCGACGACGTAGATTTGCCAGCGCGGTAGCGCGCTGTGTGCAAACGAAATGATATTGGAGCGCGAATCGCGTTAAATATTTACTTTTTAAAATGTAATTAATGCAGTAAATTCGTCGACGTCGGTGCCGAAGCTGCGTCGAGTCTCTTGTCTCGTATATAAACGCTCAAACTTACGCGATGAACGCGCTTTTACACGTATTTCTACTTCGGCCCTGTTACGTTCGAATCGTATTCGCCGCAATGTGTTTTCGATATTATTTATTAACGCTTGTACTCGTACAAATTAGAACGTTCGTCATTAAACTCGCATCGCAATTTTACGTGCGCCGTTTATCCCGCATCCCTTTTTTGTTTTTGACTGCATCAGTACGCGCCATCGTACGCAAACGAGTTAAAAATAAACGTAGCGGTTTCGCGTATCATTTTCGCTACTGCGAAACTTTGCTCGTTACGACAAATCGTAACGTTTGCTAGAAACCAGTGACCGAACTTCGAAATGTGCGTTGTTGAATTAGGTAGATTGAAAAACAAAAGTGCGTTTGATCTTCTTGCCCTTTCTGGGTTAGATTTCTTTGACGTTGGTGAGAGCATCGTAAAAGGAAGTCTTGTCCATACGCAGGAGGTAGGCAGCTACAGCTAGGTACATAGGTAGGCAGTAGGCACCTCTAAAGCTAGGTAAAAGTTCAGGGCTGTTATGACCCGACCTTTTGTCACGATGGGTATTCAACGCCGTGCTGAGGCGAAAAAAGGTGCTCCTTTTACCTGCTGCAAGCGGCCGAACAGAAATTCAGCAGTTACAACGTGCAAGCCGAGGAGGGAAGGAGTCCTCTAATTGTCTGATGTCGAAGAAGACGTCGAAGATGAACGAATTGAAGATGTGTATTTTTCATGATAAATGGTAGTTTTCGAATGTGATCTACCAGACAACTGCGCCGAAGAATTGCCGACGCGATGCGCAGTAAGACATTTACATGAGCCAGCCCGCCAAAATTGAAGTTTTGGAAGGCATGAAATTCAAATCTGGTGTCCATTTTGTGCTAGATCCCTCCCCCTCCCCGGTGGAGGGGATGAAAAATTGAAGAATGGGTTAAAAAGAACAACAATTTTCATCATTTTTGATGATTTTGGGCATTTTTGTGAAAACAAAAATCGATTATTTCAAAAAAATGACGTTTTGTAGCAAAACGTACCACAACAGCAATAAATTACATACTTTCAAGCAATTTACTGCGGTGGAGTTTTTCTGAAATTTTTTGTACTTCTTGAGATAAGTCAAATTGAAATTTTTGAAAAAGTGAAATCACAGCGCTGACTTTTAACGCGATTTTCTTACAATTGCGTTCATCTAGACTTGAAATCAACTATATTTTGTGAAAGAGCGTTAAAAACACTACAAAACACTTCACTTGGTAATCAAATTCGATGAACAGGTTTTTTTGAAACAATAAATAATTGCGTAATGTGTATCGCGCAGCTGAGCCACCACGATTTTGCAAATTTAGATTTTTGTTCTTTCTGTAGCAAATGAGTGGGGAGGGGGAAATGGTATTACATGCGAAATCAGTTGGTTTGAACGTTCTTCAACAAAACTACATAGGTTTCGGCTCCATTTGAAATAATCAATTTTTCGACTTTTGGCGCGGGCGCTGGATCAAGTACATAAATGTCCTACTGCGCGACTTGTCGATAGAAGCAGAAGGAAGTATTTACGTCGAACGACAAACGCCATGGATGAGAAATCGGGTCAACAGAAACTTAACGGATGATTCTCAAGAAGATAATTGGATTGTTTTCGAACGTTTCGTCGAAAAAAAGTTTCCGGCTTTCGTGAATAATTCGTATAAAAATATACCGAAGAAAAGGAAGCGCAAGAAATGCTCGTATTTTCGAAGGACACGATAGTCGAGAAAGTTTCGCTTTTTTGTTGGTTTTCTAAAAACGAGGAAAAATTGTTACATTTTTCATGCTCGCACGAACAAAGTGACGAAAAAATTTAGACGTTGGGTAAGCGCAGCGCAGCGCGGCGCGACGCGACGCGACGGCGTGCCGTCACGACGCGGGCTCGGCCGGACATAAAGTGGGAAATATGATTTCGCGTATAACCGTTAATTAGCGTCGGTAAACGGTTAAAACACGTGTTTCTTTCGCAGAGCCATTAAAGTACGTACACGCTTTTAAAAGCGTTAATTTTACATTTACCAATCGTTGGTTTTCAAGTATGAAAAGCCGGAGCTCTTGTGTTTTCGGAGTAAACGCAGCAGTGGCGTGTTGGCACGGCGGCACTGTAATGTGCTTTCGTCTATTTCACGAGCTTATGTACGTAACTACGAGTACGTAATACGTGTACCAATAATGCCTTTAATTATTCGCCAAGCCGCAAATATGAATATGTGTATTCGAGGATAATTTCGCCAGTAACGTGTGCGGTGTACGAGCACGCGATCATTTTATCGTGTGAATTACAACACCGCATCTATTATTCGGCTGTCGCTTTCTGGGCTGAGAGCAGAGCTAATAAATAACTTTTCGACGATATTTTTAATTAACTTTACGGGACGCGGTAATAAAATATCTCCGCAGGTCTACATCTACGCCCGTGTAAACGGTACAAAGGAAATATCGTATACAAAAGAACATTAACGTTCTTAACCTTGTGTGTGTGTATCGTGCGGATGGTTGGACGAAGAGAAAGCGACGACGAGAAGGAGGAAAAAAATACCTTTTCGACGAACTTTATTAAATCTTGCCCAAAAAACTAATTAAACTTGGAAGATTTAAGTTCACGAATCATAAAATCATATTGTCCGTTTGGAAGATGAAGAAGAAGGCGAGTAAAAGCGCCATGTTGCTGTTCGCGTTGATCACGCGTAATGTGGGGGCGGCAGCGCGAACGTAAAAAAATGGAAAGGAAGAACGTGAAAAAAGCAAAAAAAAAAAACTGTAGCAGAAGAAAATATCAGTGATTCGACCGAAGAAACAAACTGTGTCGCAATAAATTTCGTTAAATGGCGGGTATAAAAGATAAAAATGGCGCAATATTAGGTGGAACGGATTGCGGGCGGGAGAAGTTACGCGGATGACGGCCTTCGAGCGAAGGCAATGCGTTCGCGATTCGCGCGAAAAGCGGCTAAATCGAGCGCCGAGTGATACGTGAAGCGGATATTAATAAGAGTCGAGAAATGCAGAAAAACACGGCGAATAATCCGACATCGGTGGGCGGCGCGTCGTTGCCGGAGTTTACAACCGTAAAATAAATATATTTCGCTAGTCGCGATAAACGATGTAGAAGCGATAAGAGCGTGGACCGAGGGAGGAGGTTCTTTCAAAGCATTCTCGTTCGAATATCGCCGACGTGT
The DNA here is from genome assembly GCA_003261595.1 of Maconellicoccus hirsutus. Taxonomy (NCBI): domain Eukaryota; kingdom Metazoa; phylum Arthropoda; class Insecta; order Hemiptera; family Pseudococcidae; genus Maconellicoccus; species Maconellicoccus hirsutus. The sequence goes on from QBDW01001610.1 coordinate 91,037, forward strand.
CCGATGAAATACGCGAATAGAAGATTATACATGCTGGATGATGTGTGTGTTTGTCGAGCCGACAAATTTTTAGAGTTCGGTGGAAGGCTCGTAAAGCCCAAGTTTATTGAGAATTGATCCTTTTTGTTTCGTCTATGTTCAGATTTTTTTCGATGCGGTCAGAAATTACTCGTGTGTTTTCGATCGAGATGTCTTTACGGGTTTTTCGTTTTGAGTAATTCTGAGATTTGGTTTTCGAGTAATTCGAAATTCGAATTTTTCATTATTTTCCAAAGCTGAAATATAGTCTCGGAAATTTCAATTCGTCGTCTTGATTCGATTTTTATTAATCTATCTCGCGACTTTAAACCTATTTTTTTGGTAATTTTAAACCCTTCAATTTTCGATAGTCCTTTTCTTGGACGTTCGAGATTTTGCGAATTTTCGCCGTGTATTCGCCTCGCGTTTCAGTCAGCGATTACGAAACCACACTTAATTTTCGATTTCAAGATCAAGCGGTACGGACGAACCGCGGAGGAAGAAGGGTAGTCGTCGTTAGGTGCGGAGCGCTAAGGGAATTTTTCAAAACGCGTTGTCGTAAAATTACGTGAAACTGGAGGTCTTGACGTGTAATTAAAAAGAACTTTCATTAAGCAAGATTGATTGACGTTTTTTAGCGCAAAAGCTCTGCTGAGAAGCCGAAAAAAGCATCCAAGATGTGCAAACAACTTGGAATAATCTTCGTTAATGAAAAAGTCGAGATAAAGGTAAACCCGCGCGTTTTACCAAACGCCGTGTATTATCTTCCATGTTGACTAAATCACACGACCAACGTGTTACTGCGTATCTCTCTTTACCTCGCTTTCGTCTTACTCGCCAAGATTCTACCCTGATACCTAATCTGGGCTTTTTAATTACGATACACTCGTAGTCTCATGTGCCATTTTCGCGAAAAGCATTTATTACCTGGTTGAAAAATTCATTCGATGCAACGGTTATAATTTTTTAAGCCGAGTTGATGAAACAAAATGACAAATCATTATTTTTTCGTTTTTTTTTTGTCGGCGTGTATTTATCTTTTGCACTAGCGTCGTACAATATGCCTCATCGTTTCAATTATGAATCTAATTAAATTAAAAAAAAATCGTTTTTCATTTTTAACGACCTTAATTAATCACTATAGACGATTTAGTAAAGAAACGCTTTTTTTCTTTACCTTGTATCGATACTAAGAGTACACGGGAGAAGGCAACACTATTCATCGCGGATTGTTTGCTTTATTATGCTAACGACTTGGAAGTACTCGAGTTAAGCATGCGACCGTGTTGTTTTCTTTCTTTTTTTCGTTTTCGTTTTTTTTTTTTTTTGAAAACGGGGGACGGGAGAGGTGAACGGGAGGAAATCGCATGACCGAAGAAAAGAATATTAATTTGCCGTTGAAACGAAAACTTATAGAGCGAATGTTTTGTGGAAAATTTAGTGCGTTGAGAATTTTTTCCTTCTTCGCGGTGACATTAGAAGAACGACAATGACGTATAGTTGTATTTGAATAGATTTTTTTTTTTTATTTTCGAACAAACAATTCGTCTGTTGGATTTTCTTCAGGTTGCACAATCGACTCGACGTCGCGTCTTTCACGAATCGAAAATATTTACGCGATTTCAGCGAAAGTACGCGCGCGTTATTAGGCATCTTTTTAGCAGTAAATATTTCCAGGTAGTCTAGTCGATTGGACGTACTGTAGCGAGCGTAATAGGTACGCCGCTGCGGTGGGAAATAAATGGAAAAATTTCCATCATTTTCGAAGTATAGTATAGGTTGGAAAAGTTGATCAACGATCGTACAACATTTACCCCCTATTTGGCCAGCTAATAAACATCGATCAAAAAGACATCACGTGGCTCGTATAGGGGTTCCAATCGTCGAAACAATCATAAAGATAGAGAAAGACGCAACGAAAATGAGAAGGCGGCTGCGGGTAAACGTAAACCGATGATATTCATTATCGCTTTTCATCCGATGTTTTTTGCTCTATATGTACTCTCGTTCGTTTCACGTTGACGGGTAATTTTTTAATGCGGATATCTCGTTATTTGGTAATTTTTTTACGCTTTGACAGTTACACAATGACGGTGCTTTTTAATGTCGTCTTATTTTTCTTTTTTTTTTGTACGTCTCTCTCTCTCTCTCGCTATCTGGTCGATGGAGCGCCGTAAGCAAAAAAACATGGTATTGATTTAGTTTTTTTGCCCGTTTTTTCGCACCTCGGCAAACATTTTCAATCACGAGGTTTAATTTTTTTCCTCTCTTTTTTAGCCCGAAGAAAGCATCGAGATTTTGAAATGTTTTCGTTTTGGTATCATACTAGACGATTCATCATCGAGACAATTTTATCGAAATGTCGGGTATCACCGGAGTACGCGAGATTTTTTAGTCGGTTTGGTTTTTAGATACTTCGTTTCGGATTTTACGTACCTTATGTATCGGTGACGTGATGTTTTTCCCTTTCAATTACGTCTAAACCGTGGCGTAACCGCGGGCTGGTATTTCGTTGTGTGGATTTGACGCGGGAACGTTGAGCTTCGAGGGGGGAGACGAGGATATCCGCAAATTGGAAATGGATGTGTGGTTCACACGTGAGATTTTTCCACGAGTGGAAAATTGAAAATGAGCTGAGTACGAATGGGAATGTTTTGAGGTAGAGAAAAGCTTGATTTCGCTTGGTAAAAATTGATTTTATGAGGAAACAGGCTGTTTTTAATGATTTTTTCACTTGATCACGTAACGCGGATTTGAATTCGGCGACCTCAAAAGCATACATTTTGACTTATCACACGTTAAAATCCATAATTTTCAAATTTACCCTCTCCTTTGGTTTACCCCCACTCCATAATGAAAAATGGCCTCAGATTTGTACTCAGCGATTTCAAAAACATAAGAAGAGATATGAAAAAAAAATGTAATCACCATACAGCCTTAAATCACGTTTTTTGACTTTTTTGGACGACCGTGCGTCGTCGTCAGTCCCATTTATTAACATTGCCGAAATATAAATATCGTCGAAAGTTCATCGCAACGTGGTCATCAGGAACCTGGAGTACGTTTAGTTGCAACAGGTTGTACGAAGCATCGTGCAAGAATGTAGTCTTGGTTTTGTGTAGTTTTTGCACACGACAAAACGGAGTAGGTGGTGAAGACGGAGCTGAGGGAAGAATTATCAAACGCGAGATGTACGCGAAGTATGAAGCGAGGGTGCGTAAAAAATTTCCCTCTTTTCCATTAATCATCGAAATAATGTCGAAATTGTTTTGTAACAAGTTTATTTTCGCGGTATACTCGTACTCTGGAGAAGAGGGAAAAGTTGGTTTAGTTCGATGACGTAGACTGGCGGCAACACGCTGACGTTTCATTCGAAGGAAGCTGCTGGTTTAAAAAGTGAACGGTTTTTACCGCTGCACATCCGGTCTTTAATGCTTCTAAATTACCTTTATATAGGAGGGTATTTAAAAGGGAATTCCTTTGAAGTGGTACGCTTTATAATTTATAGGTTTTGCGTAAGTCCCCGTGGGAGAAGTTTGCCGTAGAAAGTGTCGCGCCTATGGTATATATTCGCATAAAAAATGAATTAAACGAGTTTTCGAGCCGCGCCGCCGTTACCGATTCGCGCCTATAATGTTTCCAGGGATTCGTAAAATTAGCGAGGTTATATATCTCGTGTTGGATTGGCGAGAAGCAGAGAGTGCATGAGAGAGAGAGAGTATGCGAGAACGACGAAAACGAGCAAAAGAAAAATTCATCTTTGCGCTTAGTCCATTAAAGCATTCGGAAGTACAAAGTGGAACTTTTTGCGAGTTTTTTTCCTGCTTTGAAAAATACGCGTACAACCGGGAACTACTATACATTTACTAACAACTTCGACTTCTAACATTTTTCGCATTTAAATGACTCTCTTAATGATAGTCTTAAGTGCCGCGTATACCGCCGCCGCCGCGACGTTCGCCGTTCGTCTATAGGTGGCCGCGTCGCGACGCCGAGCGCCTTTCGTAAGGTTGCCGCTAGTCGCTGCTACTCGTATTATCGCGATTTCGCGTTCGTAAACGACGTCGCGTTTTAACAAGCGATACATCTCCAATTATCTGAAGATTACGACGAATATACGCGTCGAATTTATTCGGGATTATCGAATTTTAACGAACCTATCGCAGTTTATACGCTGCGTGATTTTCGCCGAGACAATTATTTTTAATTTACGGGTACTTTGGCGCGAAATACGGCGAGATAGGGGGAGAATTCGCAAATTCCTTTAGTTTTTTCTTTCTTTGCGACTGTTTGACGTATACCGCGTGTACGTTTGTAAATCTCGAGCGAGCGAGTCGGAATACGCGCGTTGTAGGCGGGTCGCGCAGTCGACGAAATATTTAAACGTAATTACTAATTCACTAGTTCAAAGAACTCATCCGTTGGTAAGCGTTTATATGCTGTGGAAATTTATTGTTCGTAGGAAATGGCTCGCGAGCGTTCTTGTAAATAATTCCGTCCTGTTTATATTTTCATTTTGAATTATTTACACTTCGCTTCATCGGTGCATCTTTAATGCTCGTTCGATGCAACCTATTCGCTGTTGAAATTAGCTGCTCGGTGTATTACGCGGTGGTTACGACGGAAATGACGTTTGATCGTTTGCCAGGATACCTTCGTTGTGGGAAATTCCCTATTCCTGTCGTGGAGTTTTTCGTAATTACGATGCTCGAAAATTGTATCGATAATAAGAATAATATTTACCAAAGCGCGTTTTAGTTTTGTTGGAAAGTTGTGTGTTAGTTGGAGGTTGGCGTATTAAAAACTTCTTGGAAAATTGTGTCGAACGATGTATAAGATATGACGGGAATGTTGTTTTTGCGGTGGTTCTCGTTCGCTATCCAAGGCATCGGTATAGCATCATCGCCGGAATAAAAATCAGCCGGGAAGTCGGCGCCGAGTAATCCGTTTCGATACGAGGCTTCGATTCGCCATTTCATTAATCACCATTCGTGTGCACGGTAACCGAAGTTGTATAAATTTCACCGCTCACGTACTCGCGAGCTACAAAACTCGTAAACTCTCGACCAATGAAATATCTCTCGCTTACCGCATAGTTGGACGTGAAATTTTCAATTAATTCGGTACATGTCACATTACAAAGCCAATAGGATAAATGAGAATTTAGAAACAAAACAAGAAACACCAGCGCGTCCTAAACTTACTTCGTCCTCTTCCTCGTCACCGTCGCCGTACCGCTTCAGTCGACGGTTTGTTACTCTGTCTTAGAAGCCAGCACTTTTTTTTTTAAAAAAAAAACGTACCCGATTACGAAACGAGCATTTAAGCTACGATACGTATATTCGTTATGATTGTCGTTATACACGTATGTAGAAAAAGGAGAAGAGACGGAAACGAAATATGAACGTTGTACGTTCGATTGTTTGCGACAGTAGCGTAAAAAAAGATGGTACTAAAAGAAAAAAATTCTATTAATATAAAAAGACAGCTTCCCGAGATGTGTTTCAACAACCACCGAACGACGGACGAACGAGGTAACAACCTTAACAACATCTTCGTCATACACGTTTTTCATTTCGCGAATTTATTACGTGTGTAGTACCGAACTGCCAATATTGGCGAAAAACGAATAAAGAAGATTCTCCGACGCGAAGTAGCGACGAGCAAAATGACGCGAAACCCTTTTAGGGACGATAACCCAAAACAAATCGGTCACTAAAATGGAAACGCTTCCAGCGGATTATTCCGTTTTTAACGAAATCATCGATTTGATTGACGTCAATATGGATTTACATTTATCCATCGTTGTAATGCCGACCTACATAATACGTATATGACTCGAAGTGGAAATTATTGTAAAATGTCATCCTTTCGTTAATCGAAACATTCAACGAGTGCAACCCGGGTACTTGGATAGTTTGAATGAATTTTTGCTAAATCTGTACTACGATGTTTTTTATTTCAATTCGTATTCGTGTATTATCGCGATATTGTATAATGTACGTGAAGCCATTATCTGCTTGAATTTTTCGCAAAATAACCCGTGTCCCTTGGGTATCAATTTTTCAATTCTTGGCAAAATACTTGTAGGATTCACCGATAAAATGTTCAAAATTGTTTGCAAACTTCCAAGCCCAGCGCAGAATTTTTTGCGATTTTTTACTTAAAAAATGAGTGACTAGAAGCGTGGAATCTTGGAGAAGAGCGCGAGTAAAACGCCAATTTCTTCGAGCAGATAATTTTATTCACAGATAGGTAAGTTTTATGAAGTTTAACAAATGGGAGGGAGGGCGCGGGGGTGAATTAAACATAATCGCGGTAGGTGTTTTTACGTTGAAGAAGAAAAAAATATACTAAAATCAACGAGGAATTAATGTCACAAGTCGCTTGCTCGTTCAATTCGATGCTAAAACAAATTCAAAATTCGTGTCAAATAAATTGCCTATTCGGTTTGCCTTTGAAGGGATTTTCAATTGTGTTGATAAAGTTGCCTAACCAATTTGCCGTAAAAACGATTTTCAAGCGTGATGACAAAGTTGCCTACCCGGTTTGCCGTAAATACGCGAAATTTCAAGATGCCAGACAGTTTTCGGTATTTTTGCTAGATCGAATGGATGATTGAAAGTTAGAAATGTCAGCTCAAGAATCAAGATGATATCGAAGGGGTTATTTCAATCGGGTTAATTTTAATCAAAGTCAAGATGAATAAGAAATGAAAATCGATTAAATGTGTAAGAATTGTTTGTATACTAGAAGCAATAAGTAATCGTTATAATAATTGAAATTGATGTAGCTAGCTAGTGGTATTATCGCAGTTGGAAAGTGGAAAATTTCGAGATGAAGGTGATCTGTGATACTTGTCGTGGTTTCCTCCGTGAGAAGCACTTGACATTCGAATCCGTATTTAATAGATGGTTGCAATAAAACTTTTATCAAGTGGTGTAGCGACGAGGGCGTTGGCATTGTGCTGGGATAAAGAGTTGTTAAGAGATGCGCCAGTATGAAAGTCAATTCGAACATATCGTATTTCATCGAATTCTATACATGCGAATTGAATGGCATTTGGTTGTTGTTTGTCAGCGTGTGTAATAACGCATGTACACTTACGAGGGTTTGTGCGCCGAATCAAACGTTCTTGTTGACGGAACAACTTCTTAGTTTGTACGTACGCCGACGAAGGCGCTAATTCGAACGGACTTCGAATTTAGACCATTTGAGACGACAAAGCAAAGGTTAGAAGTGTACGTTGTATTCGGCAACGATAATAAGTACGGTAGCGAGTGATGCGCGATAATACGACCAAATGAGACGAAGGCGTAGAAGAGCCTGTTCGATAAAGGCGCTAGTCGAGATAAAGAAAATGCAATGAAATATTATATAGCCGACGAGGTAACGAAAAGGTTTTCGCAAAAGGAAATGAAAACCTATTCGGTGTTAATAATGTCGAAACACGGTTAATATTTCGCGACCCGGTTCGCGTAACGTTGGACGACGCGGCTACCTTCGCGTCGGAAAAATTTCATCGGTCGCCGGCCTGCTACATATAATCGAGCTAAAAACTTTCATTTCGAATAATGTCAAACTTGAAAATAATTTTTTCCTCTTTACTACGTGCAAACTTTCTTGTCGGCTTTTCAATAAACGCGACAACTTTACAGATGGTAACTTTGATGTGAAATTACGAAGGCCCAACTTACCGATGTCGATTACGACGCCGTCGACGAGCGATTCGCTTTTATTCGACTTTGAAAAATGACAATATTGACCGCAATTCGTGTACCGGGCGTCTTTATTGCGGGTATTTTTTTTTCCTTCGGGGTGTATTTTTCCGTTGCGGAATGTTTTCAATTTGTACTTTTCTTTTTACAGGAGATGCGAGCGTGGTGGAGTTTTTAGATGAGTGGTTTTCGCTGAGGGCAGGTTTGTGCGAGGGGTTGACAAATTGGCGATCTATTTCGTACGATGGGATTGGTAGTGATGCGACGATTAATTAAAAATTTTACGATGATAAATGCGAAATCTCAGCTTAAGTGAATAGACAAATTTACGATTCTTTGAAAAAAAATGTGTGTTTTTGTTCTGATGATTCTATCACTGATACAGAAAACCGCATTTGATTTGAAGCCATAGAAACGGAGAAAAAAAATTTTGAAAGTCGCGTTTTTTAAAACGCTTAAAAACGGGGCGTGGTGAGCTGTGACGTCATAGGATCCTTACAGATCTTAACGCTGCCGTTTACTGTGCTGTTAAATGCCAGTTTTCTTCGATAACGTCTCCCCCGAATTAATTTTTTTTTGTTATAAAAAATGAAGTTTCTGCAGCAAAATGAACGCATTTCAATGCATATTTATTTTAGTTTTTAAAACTTAAATACATAAGTATATATTTGAGAGAAAAGCATGATCTTTAAGCAGTGTGAAACGATTTTCGCGCATCTTACCACTACACTTACGTTATACTGATATGTAACTCGTTTCTATATACGTATTACGTATAAAGAACATTTTTTTCTGTGAGTGGTGCCCAAATGGTTTTTTTTTCCAAAAAGTACTTCCGGTTTTGTGCGCGCAGACTTGGGTAAATTTTCGAAAATTTAACCATTCTTAAGTGACGGCCTTTAATGGTAAAATCTCAAATTCTTTTTCCCCCTCCTTAGTTTCATCATTTTTTTTCTGTTTTTAAAATATGATTTTCAAAAAAAAAGATGAAAAATGATTTGAAATAAGTTTTTTAAAAACGAACGAACTGTTGAGTTTTCGTTTCAAAAGCTGTTTTCATTTTTTTGGAAATGAAAAAATATGTGAAACTGAGTAGAGAGGAGAGGAAACTTGAGATCTTACTATTGAAGCCCAATATTATAAAATTTTTGAGAATTAAAAATTCATGTAACTTGTCTATCGCGGTAAAAATCGAGGGAGAAAAAATATGGAATCATTACTAAACCTCTAATGAAGCTATATCACGGGATAAGTGTACGTGTGTACCGTGTAGTAAGTTGGGAGAAAACCGCGTAACCAAATTGTCAATATATACTACGGATTAAGTATTCCCTTTTATATGTACATTCGCTGATAAGTATTGAACGGCTATTTTGCGAATTGCGGTTCAAACGGGGGCGACGCGATGCCATTTTCAGTTTTACGGTTGCTAGCAGGTAGTGGTATTTTGGTCGAGGTATACGTCGCTTTACGCAGTTCGTTCGACGCGAAAATTGCACGCGTCGCGGCGAACATTTTCGTATTCGATAATTCGTTTCCCGTAAGGTTTACGGATTATTGCGTCGGCGTTATTAGGGTCGTTTACGAAGATCATAGCGATATTTAAAATTTATTTCGCGGCCATCTTTCTAATTGCATCCATTTACTTTAATGTCGGCCGAACGGATACAGCGATAGTGATCTTATACGCGGCGCGGTCGCGTTAAAAAATCAGCTTTTCGAGCAGGGCCGGTGATTGCGATTGGGATTCCTTTAACGTAACCACGTCCTTCGTGTGGGTGAATTTTTTGTGCGATTTTACGCGTACGTACACACACGAGTGTACGAGTATGGTACGTAGTACGTATTACGAGCGAATGTAAAAATGGTATTTCGCCACCTCGTCGTTATTGCGTACAAATACGCTTTTTACGAATATGACGCCGGGATGTGTTCGCGTTGAAATATCTTGCCGCGACGACGTTTCGTCGTATTGCGCTAATAATCTTGTTACACGGATATGTACGAGTAATACGCCGTAAAAATCCCCAAACGGACGCGAAATTTTCCATTTTTATGGCCGACGCGACGCTAATAAAAGCACACGTCGGAAACGCCTTTTATATAAAATTAAACATAAAAATACAAGCGTACCGCGTCGTTTGTCGCGCATATCTACGCGATACACGTAAATAGTAAAATTAACTCGCGAAAGTCGTGCGTCGCGTCCACGCGGCCAACTACCGTCCGAACGAAATACGCGGAAATCCCTTTAAAATGAAATTGCACCTCATCAATATTCCGAATTGGTTTTACGTTAAACGATGTCCGTCCAATCATTGCGAGCTGATATTTACATTTCGATTTATTTTGTTTGATAAAGGTACAGAAAGAAGGAGCGTGTAATTCGTAAATAACTTTTCGCGTCGTAATGTCGCCGTCGTCGTGTCGTCGCTGTGCCGCGCGACCGCCACGAATCACGCGTCACAAAGGAACACGGCGAAAGGTTTTTTTCTCTCTTTTTTTTTTTTCATCAACGCGATAATAAAAATTCGAAAAAGAGAAGTGGAAAAAACGGCAAAGGCTGGCAATAAAATCTCTCTTTCTTCGGAAGGCACTTCATTAAAAATAAATTGAAATCTGTCAGATGTTCGGCGTCGCAGAAGAAATGTTGACAAAAAACAATCACTCTTAGTTACAAGCTAACTTATGTTGGGCTCGAATCACCTTTTCAACGTAAGGATCATTCTTAGTACCTAAGATGATACGGAGAACCGCATGTACCCTGTTCTTGTCTTTTCTTGTGCCACCGCCTGCTCTTTCCCCGCCTACTGTAACCCGCACGCGTTATCGTTATTGAAGTTTCCTGATCACTTTGGTCTTTTTTTTCTCCTTTCTAAGTTAGCTGTACTGTTGAGACATTTTTAAATTAAACTTTCTCTTTTTTTTTCCTTTGCGAATGAAACGGTGAAAGATCGAGGGTTAGTTGTAACGTGTTAATTGTAATGTTACTTCGGCGATGTATTCTTCGCTCGTGTTGGCCAGACTGAGTAGATGTTGTAAGGGGGAGTGTGGTCATTAATGGTGGTAGCACTGGCGGTGCAATCAACGCTGTGTACGAATGATGGAGTATCGGAGCTCGAAAGTAATATCGTCTTCTCATGGACCGTGGTCGGTCAATGTGACTAATTATGAGCAACGGATTGCTGATGGAATGGGCATCTGGAGTCCGCTAATCGGCTGATGCCGAAGAGAGGATATCAAGAACGAACGGCTCCATCGTGGAATTGATAACTTGAGGCAATGCGGCCATAACGAACGCCCAACCGAATTTACCGCGGGATTATTT
>QBDW01001612.1:0-41136 GCA_003261595.1 Maconellicoccus hirsutus
AAAGAGCTCGAAATACTACTTCGTGATGGAAAAATAATCGATCAATTGCCATTTCATTGATTTGATTTTTTAAATAATCGTCAAGTGGTCAAAATATTTATTCGACGTGAAATGAGAGAAAGGAAAGAGCATCAATTTTAATTTAAGTGGGAGGGGAGAGAGGCAATTGTATGACGTCATAGCGGAGAATTTATCATATGCCCCCCCCCCACTCCGTCTCCTTTTTATTAGAATGAAATTGCTAACCAACATTTTTATTCGAAGTAAAGCTCCCTCTTTCAAATGAAATTCTAGTTTTGCCACTGTTCACATCCATCGTTTTATAAATATTATTGTCAATTAGTGAGGGGGAGGAAGGGGGAGGCTCAATCAAACCTCATGATAATCGATTTATATCGAGGAATAATCTTCGTTTTTTTTTTCATTATTTTTAAATTTTTACAAAATCGATTTTTAAAATAACTTTCATCAATATTTTCAATATAAGACGAAATTTGGGGGGGGGCGTGAAGACAGAGCACTGCATTGTGATAATAATTATTTCGTGTATTAATTTTTGGAAAGAATTTTGTAATTATGTTGTTTCAAATTTTAATAAAACGAATTAAATTTTCCAATTTTTTAGGTAATTTTTAATTTAAAAAAAATTGTTTTTTATGCTAAATTGAAAATTTTGGGTCAAAAATGGTGTTTTTAGTGAAATTTAGTCGAATTAAAGAAAATTTATGCATCGTAATGTTGTATTAATGTAACTAAGATGAACCGGGCTTCCTCCTCCCTTTTCCTCCTCCCACCTCTGCCTCTTTACTCGAAATTTTTGATTCTATATTAATGAAATGACAACAATAATTCTGATGTAGATATCTTTTTAGTCAAAACCGTGAATTTTTCAAGTTGGTAAATAACGCTGACGTCATAATTGTGATTATACTTTGAATTTGATGACGTCATCGTTGTTTGGTGTAGATTTCCAACTATTTGAGGATGGCGATAAATTGATAAAATGTAAATTTGTCGGAAAATAGCTTCGTAGAATTTTCACGCGAATCGATGACTTCATCATTTGTTTAGCAAAGATTTCTAGAAAATTAAAAGAAGCCAAAACCTTAATCAATTTGATTAATGACGTCACACAAACAACCGAAAATTTATCCAATTGAAAAAAATTAATGAAAAATCCTCTCTCCCCTTCTAATAAAAAATTAATTATAATTATTATTTTTTACTGTAAATTGATGACGTCATCGGAACAAATTTGTCGACAAACTATTCTGCCGACGTTTTCATTTTTAGATAATTTTTGCTTTTTCGATTATTCGAGTATTTTTTTGTTTTTTTTTGGGGGGGGGGACGAGAATAGAGCAGGACTAATTTGTAGCTATTTTTCTTTGAAGTTTAGACAATTTTTTGTCATTTTTCGATGATTTTTCTATCGTATCGACGAAAATAGATTTTTTTTAATTAATCAAAATGAGAAAAATGTGCATTATGTTGTTTTACCGGGTTGCAGATGTTATGCGGAATGATGGAAGATGTGCAATGTCGATATGGTTTGGTTTGTTCGCGACTACGAGACCAATTGACGCCGTTTTTGACGTCGGAAATACCAAACGTCGATCATATGAATCATTACTTGAATAAAAACAAATCGAAGAATACTCCCAGCGAAGTGGAATCGCAAAGGATTAATAATCTGTATAAAGTAAGCGTTTGCGAAGCTTTAAAAAAAAATACCTTCGAAGAGGATTCTTTTCGATCTATTAACTTGGCCTTTTCCAGGACTGTATAACGTTCCAACATCAAATGAACCTGGTTCGAAATGTGATCAATCGCATCAGCAACACGAATCCGAAAACCCCTCCGGTTACCGATATCAACGTCTTGTTGGCGTCCGCCTGCACCGATAAGTTGAGAAATCTGACGGAAGCTTTGTTAGATCTGTTGTTATATTTCGTCTACGAACTAGGACCCGCTCCTAGGGTATGTATTGTGGATGTATCCGATGACCGAGTACTTCGATGGCTCATTGTTGATCTGCCTAGATACCCAATGTGCTGTACGAAATGTTCAACGAGGAAGTTTGCCAGAACGTGTTTAATTGGTTGTGCGTCGGCGAAGACAGCAGGACGCAGATATCGACGTGTACGTTGCTAGTGAGGTTATTCGGCGTGCAGCCCTGGTGGGGCGAATTTCTGGTTAATACGTTTACCCAGCTGTATTCGTCGAACTATCAAGCAGTCTTTCCGCAAGATAGGTTTGTGGTAGAGTGGATATTTTTGGTGTTTATGGAGGATGGAGTTGTTAAGGACGTGTTTTTTCAGGGTATTCGTATTACTTTCGTATTTGGGACGCAAGAGTATATTATCGGGGAGTAATCAGAATTGCGTAATTGAACATATCTTGAAAGTTCTACTCAAAGAATTCCTACCTTTGGCCGACACCAATTCGCAAGGGTTTATTAGGGGTAAATTAGACCTGCCGTTGTTGTCGTGGCTATTGATGTTCTTCCTGCAATGCGTCGAAGTATTGCCATTACCTCGGACCGCATCATCGGACGATGGGGATTCCACGGAGAAAGATACAGGTTTGATTATAACGTGGAAAGTATCCTTCTCGGGGGTCGATTAAACAAAAATTGCGTATTTCGTTAGAAAATATTCGTTGGAATTTCATCCAAAGTGAAATCCCGGTGCATCGTAAGCGCATGATGTTGGATAAAAAAGGCTGGTGTCGTAATTTCCGCCGAACTATACAGAAAAAGGTGATGCAGACGAAACAGCTAAAAGATTTGGATACGGCGTCGGCTAAGAAAAATTTCCAAATTACGTCTCAGGTATTGGAAACGGATGTTGTGAAAATTGTCATATCGTTTGGAAAGAGAAAACTCGTACGCGATTGCTAAATATTGCTCGAAGCTTGTATTCGAATACGAAAAGTTGTGCTTTACCATTGCAGCTTGACGCGCTTGTATTGGTTTTTCTTTTTGTTTTTTTTTTTTTTTATTTCGAAGTACTTGAAAATATTTAGTTGTAGGTGATACGGTCGTAATTTGATCGCACCTTTTTTGAAAAAGCTTTCGAACTTAACACTTGACGAAGAAAGGTATGGAAATGGGGTTTCTCTTTCCATTTGCGATCGACGTGGACTTAAACGAGAAATTCATGGTCGTTGAGTTGACGAAACGTGTTTAGAATTTTTTTCTATGTTATAATTTATTTATCGAATGAAATTTGTACGACAGGCATTAAGTAAGCTATCGAGTCACGCGTTAAAGTTAAAACAGGAATTGCAAAGCGTGCTCCAAAACATACCAATGGGTAGTTCTAGCCTGTACCAAAAGTCAGGTGTTAAGGTATGTTTGAAAAATCACGTGTGAATTGGCCTTGACTTTTTTTTTTTGCATGTAACTATATAATTTTCTCTTATGCATCCGCCATCGATGGTGTTTTTCCATGTGTTTGTCGTGAATCCACCAAGTTTTAGCGTGTTGAACGAATCGTAGGGAGTCGTGAAGATGTCTTTATTTTAGCTGAATATAGGATTGAACTGAGGTCAATTTGAGATTTCTTGAGCATGCGCATTGCTCGGTTTCGCTTATGTTTTTTTTCAAGTGTGGCTTTTGAATTTTACAATGATGGAATGAGATGAGTGATTCTCAAAATAGGCTATTAAAAAAATTTTTTTAATTTGGTTTTTTAGTGGAAATTGTTAATTGCTCTTTGGGAAAAACCGGTTTTTGTAAACGGAAAAATATTTTTAAATTTTAATAAATATGAATCAAAATTTTAAAAATTAAAAAAATTGTCGGAATTAAAATTTTTATTTTTTGAATATTTTCTTGAAAATTTTCTCATTTGTATTGTCAATTTTTTGATTTTTTTTTTTAATATTAGAAAACATTTTTTGGATTTTTTTGAAAATTTTTCATTTATTTATTTTTTTGAATAAAATGTCAAGCAGCTTTGAGAGACTGGTGTGCTGTAGATTTAGATGTTTGAAAAAAAGCGTTGAATCTGTCTTCAGTTTTCGAGGAAACGCCAGCCCCACAAATGCAATTTTCACGTGTAATTTTTGTTTTCACCAATTTTCAAGGAAATTGCTTGAAATTTAGGTCTTAAACGGGGATGATTTGTTGCCATAACTTGTATTTTTTTTATACGGGTATTTTCCATCCACTTTCCAAATTTATGATAGGGTCACCGATTTGTGATAAATATCGATGGATTCGGAAAAATTTGATCAATTTGCGATATAATCGATCAAATCGATTTTTTTTTTGGATTTTAAGTCGATCTATTGATTTGGGAAAATTTGATCAATTTGCGATATAATTGATCCAATCGATTTTTGTCGATTCAAGTTGAATGATCTATTTGGGAAAATTTGGTCAATTTGCGATAAATCGTTTAATCGATTTTTTTCGATTTCAAGTCGATTAATCAATTTGCGATATAATCGATGAAATCGAATCTATTCGATTTCAAGTCGATTAATTGACTTGAAATTCGTTTTGAATCGATTCATCTGTTAAAGTCGATTTTTCAAATAAATTAATCAATTTATCGATTTGAATCGATGAAATCTAATTTAAAATCAAAATTTCAAGTTATTTAATTGAAAATAGAACAGAACAAATGATTACTATACGAAAATGGTATGTGTGGGGTTCACTTCTCCCGTTCTCCCCCACCACCATCTCCTTTGGATCTGAACCTGGAGAAGATTCTCACATTTCCTTTGTCATTCATCTTTACTGTTCCTACCAAGAAACTAATAACCTAACTAGGGGTATTTTAACTCCATTTAGAGGTCAGGCATTTTTTCAGACTTCTTAAAGGATTCATTTTTTTTTCAGAAATTATTTATTTTCTAATTTTTTTAATACTTCATTTGAAAGATTTTACTTTTAATATAATTGTTTTAAAATACCTTAGATTATTTTTTTGTCGATTTGTGATCATTTTTTTAAAATTTTTTTTAATATTTTTGAATTGAACTTTTTTTTGTTAATTTTCAATTTTTTTAGGTTTTTTTAATTTTGTTTAAAATTTTTAAAATTTTTCGGTAGTTTAATATTTTATTGTATTTTTTCGTAATATTTTTATTTACTATTGAAAGTATTAATAGGGAATTTTCGTCTGGAAAAATTTTTCATCGTTGATTTTGAATTTAAAATCACATCGGAGATTTCAACTCTCGGTAATTTCTTTTTTTCGACGTATTTTTCAGGGGAAAAAATGGGAAAACATTCAAATACTTGTGTAATTTTCCTCACCTCGTCATCCTTCAAAATCTCCATCTCGGTCCACGTACTTCATCGTCGTATTCGTTACTTAAAATCTGCTTACTTAATTTTCGCATAGAATTTTCCCCAATTTTCCCCGTGTACTCATTTGCGCACTTATTAATATAACTGCTCATTATTCATATTATTTCTTGAATACGATACAGCTACTGATTGATTTCGTAATTGAATCGCAGATGAAAGTGGCCAAAGATAAGCCATCGAGCAGTAATGGTAATTCGGCGGCTGGTAGTAGTGGAGTCGGCGGTAGCGGCGGTGGCAGCGGTAACGCGGCGTCTGCGATGGCCGGAAGCTCGAACGGAGCTGGTGGTAGTAAATCGGTGGGCAGCAATGATGGTGCTGGTACGTCCGGCACGGCTGCGGCCATCGGTAAAATAGGAGTGGATAAGTTTCATTGTTTACCTGTGATACGAGCTTTAGTTGCATTTATGCTGCATGTCGATATTACCTGTAATGTTGATTTGTTCCTGATTAGTTGTAAGGTAAGTGGAGCTGCAGGAAGAGGTGAAAAAGGTGAATCGAGTTTATAGGGGTTATTTCACAGGTGATGTCTTGTTTACTTCAAATTTCTCATTCGCCGATTGTCCTAAATGAAATATTGACCGAAGACCAGTTATTGAAATTGTTACAAATGACCGTCTGGTGCGAAAATGGTAAATCGATGTATGGCGGTAAATGGACCTCTCACGCTATTACGTGTTTACTTCAAGATATCATGGATAGTGAGTGCCTCTCGAAGTATTGATAATGAGATGGAATAAGATGATAATGGGGTTTTTTTGCGCAGGATTACGTAAAAGTCGCATATTCGTTAGAGCTCGACGTAAATCTTCGGCTCCGTTGGAGGGTTCGAATTCTTCAGATTTTTCCGAATTACCGCTAATGGACGCTGATTCGACTGATTCCTTTAATATGTACGTGAATAATTCGAGTACCATGTCCGAAGGTGAGTAACGTCTTGAGCCAGCATAAGTGCTAATTAGTATTGGATTGGTGTGATAAACGATGTGTTACAGATAATAGCAAAGATTTATTGCTGATGTGTTCGTCGTCTACGCCGAAATGCGATAATTCGCAGTTACCTAGTTTAATGGAATCAGACGACAGCGAAACTGACGATAATTTCGAAGAATTTCTGATGGAGGAGAGAACCAATAAGGAGATTAATGCCAAGAATAAGAATTATATGTGGCCCAAGTAAGTAGCGAGAGGGTGTCGATGTCGTCTGCGTCCACGAAGAGTTAATATCTCAAGGGAAACATTAGCATAACAAAAATAGCTAGTTGAATGGTCACTGAGAAATCACCAAATGCTTATAACCATCTTTCAGTATTTTTATGAAATTTCAGAGTTTTTTTTGGGGTGTTTGAGTATCACCAAAGACCATTATAGCGTTTTAGGAACCCCTTAGCCTTATTTCTAAGACATTTCTGACTTATTTTAAATATATTCAGGTCGTTATCCCCGAAATAACTCCGTAGTGCTTCGCGAACATTTTTGCGTCAATTTTCAGGCATTTCTGAAATTTTGCCTTGAATTTTTTGAACTGATTTTCCATTCGAGGAAATTTTATGGCGGAGTGAAGGGAGGAAAAAGAAGAAATTTCCCCTCAACCCCTCCCAAAAAAGGATTTATCGATTTCTTAGCAATATGGTAAAATTATGACCATTTTGAAAACATACAAAAAAACTGTCGATACTAAAAATGTTCCTTTTTTAATTTCCAGCAGCTTTTATTTCAAAAATTTTTGTCCCAAGTTGCCCCAAGTTTCACAGAAACACCCCAACTGAAAAATTTTGTCAACGATGCTAAAAATTTGGCGAAATTTGAAAAGATGCTAATAAAGTGTTCTTCACGTAATCTTCTTTGAAGTTTGTTTCAACAATTTTTCTCTCAAATTGTCCCAAGTTTCACAAAAACGCACCAACTGAAGATTTTTTACGATTCTGGAAATTTAGCAAAATTAAGGCGAAAGTTGGGAACATACGAAAAACATGTTCATAATAAAAATTGTTGTTTATTCAATTTCCAATAACTTTTGTTTGAAAAATTTTTGTCCAAAATTGCCCCAAGTCTCACAAAAACACCCCAACTGAAGAATTTTATTCACGATGCTGGAAATTTAGCGAAATTTGAGAAGACACGAAACAACGTTTATATCAAAACGTTTCCCATTTTATTTCCAATAATGTTTATTTCAAACATTTCCGTCCAAAGTTGCCCCAAGTCTTACAAAAATACCCCAACTGAAGAAATTTATCAACGATGTTGACAATATAGTGAAATTGTGACGAAATTTGAGGAGACACGAAAAGAATGTTTATAACAAAAATTGTTCTTCGTGTAATTTTCAGTAATTTTTATTTCAAGATTTTTTGTCTCAAATCACCCCAAGTCTTACGAAAACACCCCAACTGAGTTATTTTGCTTGCAGTACTAAAAATATAGTGAAAATATCGTGGAATTTGAGGAGATATGAAAAAGTAGTAATTGTTTTGTGATTTTCAATGCATGCTATGAAATTTTATTATCGACAGATTATGAAATTTCAGAAGGAGAAGAGGGTGGGAAGTAAAGGATTGCATGAGATCAAAAAATTCTTAAAATGAGTCCTGCGAACGAATTTTTTGTAAAACGACGGAAATAAACCAACCTCTAGAATTCCATCTCCCCTCCCTTCAAGTCGACATTCGCGCCTGGTTATAAAACTACTTTTTCATGTCCGTTACAAGATTTCCCTGGTTGGATGAGACGAAGAGGGAAAAGTTTGGATATTTTTGGAATCCCCTTGAAAAATGCTGTCTTTTTTATTCGGATTTTTTTTCGATTCGTGAATTACCTGAGATAAGAATTCGTGTTGAATCATGCACGTACTCTGGTAAATAATTTGGAAAAAATTGCCAATAAGATGTAATTATTTTAAAAGTTCGGGCCCATGGGTAAGTATCACCCTCTTGCCTCTCATCTCGATAACACTGCTTTCAAGTATTTTTTTTCATTGATCATCTCGTTGAATCTAGTAAGAATGATCATGACGACGACGACATCGACATCAATTGTTATAAAATAAGGTAATTTATTAATTTCCTTGGTTTTTTTCATCATCGACAGTATTTCGGTGGCATTGGATTCGAGATTAGAATACGGCGTGGAAGAGAACGTGGAAATATTTCTAAGAAAATTAGCCGATCGTAGTTCGTGTAATTTATTACAAAGCGTAAACGCGGTGTTACCGGTGAGTTTTCAAGTGCTGCGCAAATACGAAGTCGGAAGAATTACCAGGAGAATAAAATGGCGATTTTTCATTTCGATAGGTTTATCCGCTCTCTCAACATAATGTTAGTCAATTTAAAATGGATTCGGTGACGTATCCGTGGTTATCGGTTTTGTACTCGAATTCCACCTCGACGGCGCAGATCTTTTCCGGAGCGTTTGATAGATTATTTACCGATTTTAATATTATGGTGAGTGCTTGGAATTTCGGTGGATTTGCAGGTGAAAATGTACGACATTATGATTTACACGATTTTCGGCGTATTTAGGGACCAAATAATAATTTAGAAGAAACCCTAAGCTTATGGTTGTTGTTAGCCGGAAGGAATAGCTCGGAGCAGGATTTATTCTGTAGCATGGTTCCTCTCATTCCGGTCTCAGGGAATACCATATCGACTATTATGACTGCGGCGGCGAGGTAAAGCGAAGTTCTCTCTGTGTTGGTGGAGATGGCGTGGAAAAAGGTGTAATTTTGATTGTTTGTAGACGAGTCGCGCCTTCGATACGATTGTGGTCTTTGTTATTCAAAGCATTGACTATTATGGCCAATTTACCTTATGATGCTGGATACGATACGAATAAGACGAGCACGAGTACAGCGCCGAAGACGTACGTCGGTGCTACGGCCATCATCGTGCAGCACGAAGAATTCGCTAATTTGCTGTCTTCGTTCTTGTCGTCGCCTTCTGTCGATGATATGGTGAGTGGAGGGGGTTACGATGATGATGGGGCGTAGAGGGGTATTTTTCATTGGGGACGGTATACAATGTCACGAGACGAATTTTATTTTAAATCGACGACGTCGTCAATATTTAAATAACATTTTCAAGGGTTTGAAAAAAGATAGAGGGTATAAAACGCGAGTAAATTTATTCGAAAATGTGGTTTCACCATCATGAAACTCTTTCAGGCGGGAGAAAACGCGGTCGGCGCGTTTTCCAACATGTTGAGCCGCATCGGCAGCCGCGTGAAAGCCCTCAGTGCCAAAGATGGCCTAGGTGCTCTACTCAAAGAACGCCTCCTCGAGGTATTGTGCAATTTGCTGAACAGCAGCGGTGCCATTGCCACGAAACGAGGACCGTTGGACGCCCAGATCACGTTCGTGTCCTTCCTGCAAGAATGCGAATTCGCCAATGTCGGATTCTCGACGGCGACCGGAATCGTCATCATGTTGGGTACGTACACGACACCATCGTCGGTTGCGTTGGTTCTATAATTGGTTCCTGCAGGCGATCTGGTGCTGCCTTATGTTCAATACATGAACGCCATCAAATGCTGTACGTCTTCCGAGATCCCAGCCAATCCGTCGTCGTGTTTCGCACCGCCGGCGTTGAAAAGCGCGACTAGCGCGCAGAACGTTGATGGCAGGAAGGTTGGTCCGTTTAGTCGGGATTTCTTGATGATGCAGTTGCTGAAATTCGCCAGTAGACTGTTGCGTACGCCTTCGGAAGTGCTGACCCCGCAGGATACGGCGGCCGGGAGTCAGACGGATGAGAGTAAAAGTGAGCAGATGAATGTGACGCCGGATAATGGATTCGTCGGTGCGAAAACTTTATTGGCCGATGTTGGTAAGTGTCGCGGAATCGGTGAGCAGGTGTAAGGACAAGGTGTAATATTTAATTTTGCAGTATTGAAGCACGAGATGACTATTTGCCAATTTCTGGACGGATTGAATTCGTGTTATCGATCGTCACTGTATGAGATCTCCGATTGGCATTCGTTACAATCGCTCAGGCCGTTGACCAATCATTCAACCGTCGCAGATGGGATTTACCACTTTTTGAACACGTTGTTCTTCAAATCGACCGATCAAAGGCAAAAGATATCTATCGTTTGTGGATACCTTTCCGGTAAGTGGATCTGCAATGTGAGGGGGACTCCGACCGGTATCTAACTCATGGTGTATTTCAGGGGCCACCAAACAAAGCGACGCTTCCGGAAACGCTTCGTTACAGTTGTCCGACCCGATGCTTTGGCTGTTGACGAAAATGCTCAATGAACCCGAGGCGATAAGGAGTTTCAACGAATTCGGCGGCGTTGAGATTATATGCGTGAATTTAAAACGCTGCTTTTTCGTGATACTAAACCAGCACTCCTCGACTGTGTCGTCGGTCATGCAGTACATGTATGGGCCTCATGGTTTCAATGTTCCTACCATGACTGCCAAAGGCAAAAAGAAGCATTTGGTTGATCGCAACGAAGACGGATTGATTAATTTTGCTCCTCTCGGTGAGTACGGTTGCATGAGCTGAATCGCTGTTTGGCTGCGCATTGGGAAAATGAATTTTTCGAGATGGTATTTCGAAAATGGGCAACTTAGAGACCTCGAAATCATGTTTGTTTATTTTTTTCAAATTTTAGAGAATTTTTTCCCAACTGTAGAAAATTACTACGTCAATTTTATTTGTGAATTAATTAATGAAATATCACCCCACTCGACTTGAGGGGTAAAATGAGCAAAAAAATGGAATTTTACAATGAAAAATATTTCAGATGTAATTTTTATTTCGCCTTTGTGCTTAAAGAGAACTGATTGTACGCAATGCGCTATTAAATCGCTTTTTTGAGCCATTTTGAGACGTGACGATACTAAAAGATGTATGTTTCAGGTACCATCATTTTGGATAATCCGGCCGCTCAGCCTGCCGATGTTTTGTTGATGTCTGCAACGCCCCATAGACGTGCAAGATCGGCCGCCTGGTCGTATCACTTTTATCCAGAAGAGAAATCCGTCGATTTGAAAATCCTATTGCCTTGCGCGTTCCTACTAAAAGAGGTTCATTTGCAACCGCATCATATGTCTTTAGCAAGTACGTGTCTGTTAGGGATGCTAGATGGGTGTAAAGGTGTACTGACGGGGTTTGTTTTGCAGCGAGTCCAAAAGCTATTTCGTTGGAGATATCGCGCGGTGGCGGAGAGTACATCCCGATACAGGCTCCGGTCAAAACCAGCGGATTGGCTTTCCTGCATATGACCTTGTATCAGCCGGAAGTAGTGACCAGTGTGTTGATCAGGTGTTATAAGCCGAAAGAATCCAGCGGTATTGGCTTATCGCAGATTAGACTTTTGGGGTATTCGGCGTTCGGCGATAGGACGTTGAAGAATAATTACAACGATATACCTACTGAGCATCAGCTCATGAATACGGCGTAAGTATCGAGTGGCCTCAAAGAATGTCTCAGGTTGATGAATATTGATTGAAAATCAACTCGTTTTGTAGGACCGCTTGGCTGCGACTGTATTATCATAATTTATCGGTCGCCCATAGTTTACCGGATGTGGAAAACCAGATGCTAGATACATTGGCAGCATCTCCCGATACCGTTGATTGTATCTGCAGCCTGATACTGTTACCGTCGCCTTTGTCGTTATACTTTAATCGTATTTTAGCTCATATATTATTAAGGTTAGGGTTACACTCGAAGGATTTATGTTTGAATGTGATTAAAACCGTATTACGTAATGGAGTCAGCGATAGTTATAAGTGTAAGTGGAATTGCCATCGTGATGGAGGTATGAGAAGGCACGTAGATGATGTTAATAATGTTCCATAGGTGGTAAACCGGTTGATCCTTGTGCTACGAATTCGGTTTTCGAGCTTTTACACCAGTTGTGCTGTACACAAGATGAATACGTAGCTGATAGAGTTACCGTTATGTTGAATTGGCTCGTCGAAGTTGCCAAGATCTCGTTACAAGTGAGTTAATACATGATGGAAGCTTTATAGCCGAGCTGCATTTATTGATGAATTTTTTTCGCATTTTTTTTTTTTTTCAGTCTAAGAATGCAGAAACGCCGATACCGACTTATGTGTATTGCATATCGTGTATACTATGGGCCTCCCAGGAGTCCGAATTAACATATGATTTACCATCGCTCCTAACACCGTCGTTGTTCAGCCTGCTCCTCGAGTGGTCATCGAGTTTATCTATATCTTCGGCGTTGAAACGTGCCGTAGACAGGGTGCTATGCTCGATGTACGCGATTAAACCGGAGAATTACTTTAATCTGTTGGAAAATATGTCAATTATTTTTACGACGTCGCCGAACGAAGACGATAGGTGAGTTGAGAAGCGAATTCAGAGAGGTTTCGGTGAAAAAAGAAAGTACTGAATTTTTTCTAATATTTTGTTTCTACACGACACAGTAACGTAAGCGATGATTTGAAACGGAAGCAGCATCAGTTTATGCATGTTGGACCGCAGCAATTACCTTATTTCGAATCAATCGGTATTACCAATTTGACCAATTCTAAGTACTTGTTTATGTCGGAGAAGATGTTCGCTACGTTAGCTACCATCTCGCAGTCGCATATATCAGCGCAGCAGCTCATCGGATGCGGATTTTTGGCCCTTTTGGTCGACGTGATCATTGGTAAGATGAGCGATGTGTGAGGTGACGTAGAAATCGATTTTTCATTGGAGTAAATTAATACGAGGTAATTTAAGAGGATAATTTTTGGAACGGCGTGTTGGAAATGCGAGGAATATTTTCTGTATTTATAATTTTTCTACATCGTTGAATTTTGTTGTAATTTGATTTTTTTTTTTGAAATGTCAAAATTATGACGAAATTGAAGAAATATGAAAAAATTATAGGTACAAAAAATGTTCTTCACGTAATTTCCACGTTTGTTTCAAAACGTTTCCTCCCAAATTGTCCTAAATTCCACAAAACGCCCCAACGGAAGAATTTTATCAAGACGCTAGAAATTTCAGCACATACGGAAAAAATGTTCGTGACGGAAAACGTTCCTCGTTCAATTTCCAATGATTTTTGTTTCGAAAATTTTTGTGCAAAGTTGCCCCAGGTCTCGCAAAACACCCCAACTGAAGAATTTATCAAGATGATGGAAATTTAGCAAAATTGTGGCAAAATTTGAGAAGACATAAAAAAAATTTTCACGATAAAAAATATCCCTCATTTTATTTCTAATCATTTTTATTTATATATATATATATGTTGTCCAAAATTGCCCCAAATTTCATAAAAACACCCCAGTGGAAGAATTTCATCTAAATTGCTAGAAATTTAGCACAATTTGAAAAGACACGAAAAAAATATGAACATCAAATAATATTCCTCATTTAATTTCCAATAATTTTTGTTTCAAATATTTTTGTCCGAAGTGCCCCTAAATTTTACAAAAACACCCCACTGAAGAATTTCATTAACGATGCTGACAATAAAGTGAAATTAAAGCGAAATTTGAGGAGATATGAATAAAATGCTTTTAACAAAAAATATTCTTCGTCTAACTTTTAATAATTTTTGCTATAAAAATTGTTGGTCTCAAGTTGCCCCAAGTTTCACAAAAACGCCCCAAATGGAGAATTTCGTTTGCGGTGTTAACAATGCGACAAAATTATGGAGAAATTTTAAGAAATACGAAAAGAATTTTTATGACGAAAAATATTTTTAGTTCAATTTCTAATCATTTTTGTTTCAAAAGTTTTGTCCGAAGTCACCTCAAGTTTCATAAAAACATCCCAACTGAGAAATTGTATCAAAATTGCTAGAAATTTAGCAAAATTTGAGGAAATATGAAAAAACGTTTTTAATGAAAAATGTTACTCGTTTAATTTTCAATAATTTTCGTTTCAAAAATTTTTGTCCAAAGTCGCCCCAACGGAAGGGTTTTGTTTGCAACGCTGACAATATTTGAATTTTTTTTGTAAAAAATAATTTTTTATGTGGTGTTTTCTTTTTAAAATTTTTCGTAATCATCATAATTATTTTGATGAATGAAATTTTGAAATTTTTTATCAAGTGATGACGTCATCTTCGATTACGGAATGAACAAATTGCAATTTTTGGGCAATTTTTGGATGACGTCCTTCTCGGCCTTTATTCAAAATGAAAAAACGAAATAAAATTTCTCACTACTTTGACTTGAATGGTTATTCGGAATTTTTCAAGAACATAAATTCCAAATTTTGTGGTGATCTTCCGATCAGTACTCCTCTATGTTCCTCCCTCTCCCCTCCAACTCATTCAAGAACTTCAAAAAACACCAAGTTTGCTTTATTATGGTGGTTTGATCTACGAAATGGACTACTTCCGATGATCGGATGGAAAAAACGATTCATCTTTATGATGACGTCACGTGTCCTTCTTTCAATTTTATAAGTTGATATTTCCAGTGCACATATAAATGATCAAAATACAAGTAATCGATTTCCACGTCAATCTTTCGCATTCAAATACCCTCGAAAATATTCCAGAATTATGTAATTTCAATTGATTCTTTTTTTTTCAGAATTCTGCCAACAAAATGGTAAAATGAAGGAAGAATATTTGGACGCATATGAAAGTACAATGACAGACGCCGATAAGGTCGACAGAGAAATGAAACGTCCCAAACCAGACGGTAAGTAATTCAGATTGGACCAAAAAATCGGATAAATTTGGTAAAACGCCTAATTAATTATTCCAAACCCTCAATGAATTATTGCAGATCGATTACCGATGATGCATATCGACACGATTAGTTCGATATTGTTATTCTTCTCGGAGCTATCGTGGGAAGGCTCAATACGGACGTGGCTCGGATCTGCGGAAATATGCGTATTTTGGGAACGTCTTCTGGAATATTTATGTAAAACTGTGCCATCTATGCATTTAATAAGGTAAACCTCGAATGAGAGAGGGAGACTTAAGATGTGATAAATTGGTAAACGCCGATTTATATTTATAGAAACGATTTGCCTTCGGAATCGTTGCTGAAACTGGAGGACGCTACGATAAAGCTACTGTCGAAGAGTTGCTGGTGTTACCCGAAAAATCAAAAGACCCTCGCTCAGATTATCTGCAGCGTTATCTGCCAGCAGACGGAAGCGATGCCGAGGAGATGTAAGTATCGACGTGATAATAATCTCCGGTGTGGTTCAACTACTAAGAACGTCTTCCGGTCGCAGATTCCAAGTATAACCTCGGCATAACGGATTTCACCCGGAGAGTGTTACTGCAGCTGGTGCTGGAAACGGAGAAGATCTTCGTCTCGGTGGAGACCGATTTAGCCGAAGGTATCGATACGACGTCGAGCTCGAATAGCGGGCTTTTATTCCCCCCGCCCCCCGGATACCCGTCGACAAGTCGTCATCAGCTTTTATACCTGAATACGAGTTATACCTGCGTGGATATTATCAATCGAGTAGTTGGCAATAATGATACGACGGAGTTGGCCACCGGTGACGTGAAGATGACTGGTCAAGATAACGATATCGATATCGATGACGAAGCCATGGACGAGTGTTGCGATAAGATCACGTTCGCTGCTGGCGTCACCGCCAAAGATAAACGCCTGAAAGATGCCGCTGCTGAGGGGGCGCGCGAAGATAGCGTTAAAAAGATGAAGAAACCCGATAAAGGTGAGTGGCATATGTGCCAAGTCGAGGAACTGGGGTTATTTTATGTTTTGCTTTAGACCAACCGAGCTCGAGTAAAGATAAGGGATGGATTACGCCGAAGTTGACGTTGTGGGTGCCAACGGAGGCGAAGTATGTTAATGTATGCCAAGATTTGACCATTTCGCAAATGCTGCAGTTGCTCTTAGACAAAGGTGATCCTCTGGAGGCGCCTATAATCAAATTCATGCTGGTCGAACAACGCGACGAAGCTGTTAGCGACGAAGATAAACCAAAGAGTGAGATATTTGAAGAGTCCTAGCTTGCGTAGCCGTCTCGAACGAGGGTACAAATTTTACTGGTTTTAGACTTTTTAGAAGAATTTGGATATTCGGAATTGCCTCCTGTTCTGAAGGAATTCGTCGATACCGGAGGATTAGTCATGGTGGCGCATAGCTTACCCATGGTATATCCGACTCATTACCTTAGGATGGTGTCATCTGTGTATGATAGTCCAACCAGCCACCACAATGATCCGGCCTGGGTCAAGTTAGACGAAACAGACGAAGTATACGAGGTAATTACGCGAATTTCGCGAAATACGCGTGCATTTTTACCTATTTTGCTCGTGTTCAAGGTGATGGACGAGAAAGGAGGTAATACCACGATGAACATGGGGAATCACCCAGAGAAACGTATCATGCATCCGAACGAGAACTCCGCTATTTCATCCATCATCCCTCCGCATTCATTAATGGCCTTCGGGCAATTCTTGAAATTACCCAATTACGCCGAATGGCTGATTCGCGACCGAAAACAGGCCCAGTGTTTGTTACGACTCGTGCTGGGCGGAGGCGACGAGGAAGATTTTAGCATAGGTGAGTGAATAAGCGGAAGGAGCTCGAGGATGAGGAATAATGCGTTATTTCTTCGTGTAGCGAGCGATCCGGCGAAATCTTTGATATTGAATTCGTTGCCGACGTTGCCTTTCGAAATATTGAGATATTTGTTCAAGTCGACGCCGATAACGACAGATGATGGTGTTATATTGAGGAGATCGGCTCTGGATCACGGTGCCATTCACGTTGTCCTAGCGTGTCTGGCTATATTCACTCATCAACCGGAAACCATCCATTTGACGGATTCGAGGAATCAGCATATGGTCAGTGGAGATGTACATTTATGGCGAGTTTATAGAAGGAAGCTCGTATTTACCTATTTAATGTTTTTGTTTTTCAAACAGAAACTAATGATGGCCTTGAAGCAATGTTACTCGAGCGTTAATAACAAGAAATCGGAAGATAAATCGCATCAGTATTGGGCGAAAGGTACTGGATTTGGGACTGGTAGCACGACGCAGAGTTGGAATGTGGAGCAGGCGCTGTGTAGGCAGCGTTTCGAAGAAGAACACGTTACCGTTTTTCTGCAGGTAAATTTCGTCGTAATAATTATCAGAAAATTCGTAGCAGTTTCCAAAAACGTTTATTTGTCGTAGATTTTGGCCTGTTACATAAATCCGGACTTCAAATTGCAAGATAGACCTGGTACTATATTGGAAGAATTGTGTAATCTGGATAAAGACTCAGCGCCGGCCGACCAGCCACCGTTACCCGCCTTGTTTGTGGAATTGGTCGATCATTCGTGTTTGTTACCAGCTCTGGCGTCGTATTTGCGCAACGATTCGGGT
Source organism: Maconellicoccus hirsutus (assembly GCA_003261595.1). NCBI lineage: Eukaryota > Metazoa > Arthropoda > Insecta > Hemiptera > Pseudococcidae > Maconellicoccus > Maconellicoccus hirsutus. The sequence goes on from QBDW01001612.1 coordinate 17,612, forward strand.
ACGTTGAGGAATCGCACGTGTATTTTTCGTGCACCCGTATGAATGTGACGCGTTTAATTTGTAGTTTTGGATATGGCTCGGCACATACCGCTCTATCGAGCGATACTGGTTTTGTTGAGGGTGATGGCGTTGAATTCGCAAATGGTCAAGTTCCTGTTGCCGCCCGATTATTGTGCTCGTACGAGCTCCTCGACGAGTGCCGAACCAGCCGGAGAACAGATGATATCGTTGATTGAACTGCTGCATAAGATGAAAGTCTGCGTGGATACGTATTCGTCTAGGTTAAGGTGAGGTCGATTTGTTAATTTTACGGTTTATTTTTGCGGTGATTTTAGGGAGCGGAGGGGAGGAGAGGCGAAATGGAAATCGAAAATCAACTTTGTTAATGGATTAATTTTCAAGTAAAATAGAATTAAATCTAATTCGAGATTTTATTCGATTTGAGTAGTTTCGAGTCAATTTTTTGTTTCGTTTTGATTTCAGAAATCGTAAAATTTATTTTTTTTTTGACGAAATTAAACTTGCTTAAAATACTTTTTTAAAATCAAATATTTACACAATTTTAAAAGCGAGATAAAAAATTTATAAAGTAAACAAATTTCAACAAAAAACAATCAAAATTGAAACTAAAATCAGTGAAATTAATTATTAAATTAAAATTACTGATAATCAAACAAGAAGAAATAAAAATAAAAATATATAAAATTAATATCGGTAAAAATAATAAAAATAAATAAAACAAAGTTGATGATAATTAACACAACCTGAAAATGTCGATTATAACGATTTTTTATGGCGGAGGGGAGAAGGGGGAGTAACAATGGGAAAGGAAAAACTAAAATTTGCAATTTACATTGTTTTTTAACTGGATTTACTAAAGACGTGTTTTCCAAAAATGAAAAAAAAATTCTGAAAATTAAAATCGACGTAATAATAATTTTTTTCAAGAAAACTTGTTTTAAAATAAACGTATTTTTGAGCAGTTTATTTAAATATCAAGTTTTTTTTTTGGAAAAAAAATGGGAAAAAGAAACGTGCAACAAAAAAAATTATTCATACGAAATTAATAACTAAAAAAATCAAAAAATCGAAACAAAAGCAATTTTTTAAACAAATTTTAGTAGTAAAATTTACACGGTTCGCTTACTTATTAAATTTTTTTCAGATACCATCGAACGTTGAAAATTTTTTTTTGAATATTAGAGGATTTTTGTAGAAAAAACTGGGTTTTAAATGAAAGTGTACATTTTTTAGCAATTTATTTAAATGGCAAATGTGTTACTTTTTTAAAAAATTTGCGAAAATTGGGGGGGGGGGGATTGATTGTTCATAGGAAATTAACAACTACGAAAATATTGAAAAGTTCACAAAGATCGAAACAAACGCATTTTTTTAAACAAATTTTAGTTGTTAAATTTGCATGGTTCGCTCATTTATTAAATTTCCTTTAAAGCCATCGAACGTTTCAAAAATATTTTTATTTTTTATTCGTCAGAAAATAAATAAATATTTCAACAGCTCCTTCGCAATTTTCAAAATCCATGAATCGAAATAAAATTATTTGATCGATTTAAGAATCTCGATGGTGGAAAAAATTGCAAAAAATCTTCATTACGTGGTTTAAAAAAAAACGGCGATTTTATTTATCTAAAAAAAATTACGAGATTTATTTTAATTTTAATGACGGACGAAATGGCGAATAAAACTATAAAAACTGATTTTCTCGGATTTCTTCGCAGGAAAAACAAAATCCCAGGAGACTTCACATCGCGTCACGACGCACTGCCGTTTAAAACCGAAGAAGAAGAAGATAGCGGCGAAGGGCTTTCCACTCTCATACCCGATATCCAAGCCACCGCTAAAATCGTCGAGGTATGATCATTCTATTAAAAAAAATGTAGTGGTTAATTTATAGGTTTTTTTAAAATATTAATGATCAATTGACGTAGATGATAACGGAGAAGATCATCTCGAAGAGTAACCCTTACTCGGGGATGCAATCTCCACAGAAGACTTTAACGGCCGCCTCCATAGATGAGGTTTATTTACGTATTATGAAGAAGTTACAATTCGGTATGTACCAGGAGATGAGGTTAGGTAACGAGATGAAGACTTTGGGACTAATTTCCAACTGTTTAGATACGTTTGATATGATCGCCGAAGAAGCAGATGGTCTCGGGTATAAGTTCAACGTTTCGTATCATTTCGAGCAAAACGTACGATCGGATGGTGATAAAAATCATCCGTCGCGTATGAAACGACTCGCTCAAGAAGCAGTTACCCTTTCTACTTCGTTGCCTTTATCGTTTAGTTCGTCTGTATTCGTACGTTGTGATACTGATAGGCTGGATGTGATGAAAGTACGTGTTAACGTTGGTAAATCAGCGGATGGCGAGTAACACGAGCGAATTACAGGTACTAATCACCGGTCCGGCCGAGACACCTTATGCGAACGGATGTTTCGAATTCGACGTGTACTTCCCACCTGATTATCCGAATTCGCCGATGTTGATCAATTTAGAAACAACCGGACGACATTCCGTTCGATTTAATCCGAATTTGTATAATGACGGGAAAGTTTGCCTTAGCGTGCTGAATACGTGGCACGGTAGACCGGAAGAGAAATGGAATGCTCATACGTCTAGTTTTTTGCAAGTAGGTGGCGCGAGTATGCGAGGAGACCTGGCATGGTAGAAATTAATCGGTTTTGGGATTTCGTAGGTTTTAGTTTCCATACAGTCGCTGATTTTAGTCCCGGAGCCGTATTTCAACGAACCCGGATACGAAAGATCAAGAGGTACGGCGTCCGGTAATCAGAGCTCGCGCGAATATAACGCAAATATTATGCAAGCGACGGTGCGATGGGCGATGCTCGATCAAATTAGAAATCCGTCGCCGTGTTTCAAAGAGGTAATGTCGTGGTTGGTTGTAGTCGCTACGCGAATTTACGTGTTCGTTTTATACTCGTAGATCATTCGTACGCACTTTTGGCTCAAACGTAACGAAATCACCAAGCAAATCACGAACTGGATTAATGAGATCGAAAACGAAGTAGGCGATAATAGCAAAACCAATCGTACCCTGTCACATGGCACCATGTCTTTGAAAGTAAGTTTTATACTTGTATTGGTCCAGCGGAGGATTGGATGAGGTTTATCTTCTCCTCTTCTATTATTCGTCCGCCATTTCCGTAATCATATTGTGGGAGTGGTTGAAGTAAAGTAATCAAAAATTAAAAAAACAAAAATGTCCAACGAGGTTTTCGTATTTTTTTTCCTCAATTTATATCAATTTACGTTATTTTTTCAGTGCCATTTTAAAATGTTATGCGACGAATTCGCCAAGTTAACGCCGCCGGAAGGCTTAGAGGAGACGACCACGTGTCAGGATTTCGAATACGAGCCGCCTAGTTCGCCGACGTCGTTAACGCCGGCCGTGGTTCTGGAGCCGGTGGCGAGTACCAGCGCGTCGTCGTCGTCGTCGTCGCAGCAAGCGAGCTTCGGCGAAATAGAAAAATTAATGGCGGAATTAGATTGACCAGGGTCCGGCTTCCATTGTTTCGACGTAAATTTATAGTTTATTTTTGTTCTCTTTTTTATTATTTTTTTCCTCATCGTTTAGTGGAAGCAATGGAAGCTAAAAATTATGGTTTTAACTGTGTTTTCGGTTATGCTTTTTATCGTTGTTATATTAATAGCATTTATATACGATTATCATTATAGAATACGTATTGTTAAAATATATCTTACGAGTTTTTTTTTGTTGAGCGTTCCTTTTGCGTGTTAATAAATTTTTTTTTGTACATTTAACTCTTTTACATTGTAATACGTATGTATATAAATTTGTTAGTCCAGTTTTTTCTTTCTTTTTCGTCTCGAAATGCTGTTTTTTTTAACACGAATTTTTATGTTTAACGGGTTCGGTTTTAGATCGTGTGTAGGTGGAAAATTTCCGCAAAAACCGGAATAATTTAAGTTCGAAATTTATGAAATTCGCGTTAATTTTTAATCATTTGTTTTGTCTGGTTATATTTTAATATATTGATGTAAAGGCACTTAACGGTTACGTGATTTGGCGACGTAAGTGGCGTGTTTTTTTTTCAAATTTACGAATAAGAATGAAAACATTTTGAAGTATTTTTTTTTGTAATAAATGTGATCAACAATGTGGTGTTTTCATTTATGAGTATTTAATTTGCATGATTTTGAAACGACGGGGTTTTCGGCGAAAATCAGCGGCAGTGCGAAACCGACCGAGGATTCGTAATCAGCAGACTCGATTTGGTCAGAAAGCACCCAAAAAAGCCAAATTTACTTTTGTCGTATGGGTTGCATATCTTTGCAAGCGTATTATCTGAGATATACGTAAATAAATGGTTTCAACATGATCCATGGCGTAGATCATCGATCTAAATATCTTATTTTACTAGATGAAGTTCGCTGACCACGAATCTGACCTCAGAAGCATACTATCGCAGAGAAATTTTCGAAATCGAAACTCAACCGAACGGTCCGTACGTGCCAGAGCAAAACTAATGATGGCAATCAATTCCACGGGTCCGAAAACCTATATTTTGATTCCTCACACGTCTCGATCGGTCTTGTGGGGCCCAAGATAAACTTAATAAAAGTAGTAAAGGTTTCGTGAATACGTAATTAGGTAAAAATGACGCTTTTTTACCTAATTACGTATTCATGAAATATATCTACTTGTATTAGATTTATTGAGAACTATCACAGCGCTATCTATCGGATAGTTCCTGAACTCAGTGTTTGATGAACAAAACAGAGATTGAATTTCGTAATCGTAAATGTTAACTTGACGTTGACGGCCGCCATTTTAATTCGGCTTGTTCAAAATCGAAAATTTCGAAAAAAATTTCAAATTTGGGGATCGTGAGTGTTACTAATATCTTCAGCTCGTTCCCACGATTGCAAATCTGGCCGAATTTTTCCAAAACATTCACGTAATCAAGAGTAATTAACGCGAATTGTTGAAGTTACTGATAACAGCTTCGTAACAATAGAAATCAGTGTGTCCCTCATATCAGTGAAAATTACGAATATTTGGAATTTATTTACTCGGCTGCTGGAGCTAATTAAAGTGAATGAAAGGTGGTTTGGGGGAGTTTTTATTTCGGGAAATAACAATCGCTGTAATCAAAAAGAAAATGGAGGACAGCAAAATTAACAAGGATCGTGATTATTGAAATGAAAATCTGCGCGGACAAATTGTAATAAAAATATGTAAATTCGATTATTTATAGGGTGCCATGTCATTCGATTAAATATTTTAATAGCGGTTTAATCGCGTAAACAAAACAATACAGATTGCCTATGTACGCAATATTTACTTAATATCATCTGTAAAGAAGTAGGTAAGCAATAAGTATAAAGTAGACTATTTGAATAAAAAAATATTTATAATAAAATGTGTAAATTATTTTTATTAAAACGGAAAAAGTAAAAAATGACTACAATAATTTTCGACATTTGTTTCCTTTAAAGTTCTTCAAAAAATCCAAATAAATAAATTCAAATCAACATATCACGCAGCATTGTTTAGTTTTCTCGGGTTGCTTATGTTTGTCATGCGAACTAATGACAACTTTATTATATTCGTCGTTCAATTTCCCCAATGAACTTTGTTCAAGCTTATACGAAGCTTCGTGCAGTTGTTCGGCGCAACTTTTGCTGCAAGCTTGGTGAAGAAATACTGACCAGTAATTGCCTAAATATCCGTATCGACTAGTGCTGACAAAATAACCTGTGGAGCAAATGCGAGATCAGAACCTATGAGGCAATAATGAATGGAAATGGGTTGATATACAAACCAGCATCTTCGAATTCGCCGAATGTACAATTCTCACATATCGAACATTGCGGGTAATACCTCGATATGGCGTCTTGAACTATGGTTGGGAAATATTTTATCGAAAAATAATCCACCTTACTTGAAACGATCACTTTCATAGCTAAATTTTGTAAACTCGTTACTTCGAATGTACGCGGTATCCGGGGAGCGTTATCTTCCAGTGGTTGAATTTTTTCGATTCTGGAATTCATCATTGTATCAATTTAATAATTTAACGATTTTATAGGAAAGTAGTGAGCGTACCTTGTTGATCTGTGTATTATATACATTTTTCTAAAAGAAGTCTTCGTGCTTTGCCGTCTAAGAGTAAATAAGTTTTCCATTTTTAAAAGAAACCCGGGTAAAGCGACCATCTTATTATTGTCTAAAAATAACGTATGCAATTTATAACAAAAAGTCAACGTATAAGGTAACGAATTAGCTCGCAACTTGTTATTCGACAAGTATAATTCTTCTAAGTTTTTCAAACGACCGATATCAGCTGGAAATGTTCTCAAGAAGTTTCCTTTCAACGAAAGTACTCTTAAATTTTTACAGAAAAATAACTGCAAACATAAACAAAATTAATTATCTTTAATATATATTTTCATTCGTAGAGAATGTTAAATGAAACCGGAATACTTTTTGTGGTAATGGATTCCGCAGATGAAGATTATCGAGATAAATTTCGACAAAGTTGTACTCGTTTAGATATCTTAGTATTGGAGTCCTTTTGTTCGGTCTTGTAGTACGTTTTATATATTCTTCAACTCGTTCCAATAAACTATTATTTCTTCTTAGATTTAAACAATTATTGTGTTTAAATGATGGGCATATACCGTATAACTAAAATTTGATTTCGATTAATTTCTAAATAATCATTCAAGAAGAAAAAGAGGCTTACCTCTGGAAAAAGTACGAGTTCCTCGTTAACGTCAAAATGTACATGTTCTTCTTTCTGCGATAAATATTGTAAAATCGAAGAAATATGAATATTTTCTTTGTCGTCATCTTCTTCGTGAATGTTTTGCGCTTCGGGACTATCCTCTTGTAAAATTTTCACTATTCTCCACTGATGTTGAGTATTAACAGACATGATGAACAATTTCAATTTAAATTTAATCGTAATGTGCTATGGTTCTCTTTATTGCGTTCTAATCGAGGAAAATGATAATGAAAATACGAGTACGTATTAAAGTAAACATTGGCAGGTCATTACTTGACTTGTCATCTTTACGTAAGAGTAACGAAGGATTTACGATGAGCGGAAATATATCATGTGATACTTATCGTTTTACTTTCTTTTCACTAATTCAACATACATAATTTCCAAGAATAGATATCTTTTTTCTGTTTTACGAGATAGTAAATGAAATCGAATTTACGTTAAATGAAGCAACAGATGATAAAATTACTATTATCTAACAAGTAATTTATAAATAAACTACTGAAAACAAAATGGAAATCTTTATTTATTTACACCTTACACTAAACATTCAGATGACACAAAATAAAATCTGCAAAATTAATTGCACACCAAACCTATGAAAAAAGAGAAAATATAAACATACAAAATAATAATAAGTGAATACACAAAACGTGATCGCTTACCCAAGTAATCGTCCATCAAAGTCCCAATGGCAAACTAGAACAAACGACAAGTTAAACAACGTTTAAATAATTAAAATCACGATAATTCTGATTCTGAACACTTACTATTCCAGTAGCATCAACTCTGGTACCGACAATTTTTAATCTTATTTCGTCCTCTGAATGAATAACAACATCCTACAATAGATATGTTACCATCCGTTAGTATTTAAAATCGCAATTACAATATAAAATTAAATTCACGATACATACTTCATTTTTAGATTTATAACATGGTGGATTAGTGGTAGGACAGAATTGCATATCTGCTGGAATGGACTAAAAATAAAGTTACAAATAAGCGAAAAAAATCATACTACGTAATAAAACACGCATAAATATCCAACTTACATGATGCGATATGAAACAGGAAAGCGGTCCGATATCGGCAAATATTCCGACCTGCAAATACCAAAATTTATGAATTTTTCAGCCTAGCAAGTTGTAATTCTATCACCACCGGAAAACTAACTTTATTGACTTGCATAACTATAGCATCCAAAACTTCTCCTTTGAATGGTCGAAACACAATAGCTTTATATTTAACAGGATACACAACGAAGCCTTGACCGGGTAATACAAGACCTGATCCTATACTATCTATGGTAGTAACAGCAATGACGAATCCGTACCTTCAAGTCGAAAGTTTGATATTAGAAGAATAACGTGTTAGAGCCTCAAAGGCAATATTTAGCCTTACTTTCCAGTACAAGTTCCTTCGACTTCCGTGTATAATTTTTGTTTTACCGTCTCGTATAATTGGGGGCCAAAGTAACGAGGGTGAAGAAGAATCTCATGTTCGAGGGCTATCTATATGTTAGAATAAAGTAAAAGATGAAGCTTTTTTGGAATGAAATTATTGGGTGGTGACTTATGAAAAGTTTACTTACATGATAGAACATTTCGATAACTGAGATAAATCATAAATATCATAAAATACCAATTTTTTCCACGTTTTCGCAAATTTTTTAATTTTTTTAACCAAAAAATTGAAATAAACAGATAAACTTCAACAGACACGAACTTAAAAATAAACACGAGCGTTTAAAAATAGCAGACATTCAGCGAGCAACGTCAGGGGTGCCACCACCACGTTTTTTCGTCAGTCTCGTTGTTTTTAATGTCGCGTGGTGCGTTTCTATACACGTCGTTTTTTCGAATATTATTTAAAACAGTATTTTTCTATTTTTCAATATTTCAGTGGTGAGAAGGGTTCAACTGAAAAATGATCACCACTTTTGAATATTGTCCACCTACAAAAGAGATTAAAAATTTTAAATAAGACGTAAAAAACGAAGTAGTATAATAAAATAAAAAAATAAAAATCAACAATCATATTTTTTTAAAATATTTAAAATTTAAGGAAGTAAAAAACGAGGAACAAATAAACTCGTAGGACGCAACATTAACAGAGTGGTGGATTCTAAGGATATGACGTTTCAGATTACTTTTACGATTAAACTCCCGATTGCAAAACGAACATATAAAACTCATTTCATGTTCTTTCAACCTCTCCATTTTCTTTCCAATCTTCAAATTCTGAAACAATAGTAATTACGTGATAAAGGAAAAGTATAAATTATTTGCAGTGAAATTCAAATAACATATGTACTTATGACATACCTTTCATCGAAGAAAATGATGGAAACGACACATTATCATCACAACTATTCGAATTTGAGTGAAGTTGAGTTGACGATATATTTTCGATGAAATTTTTACCACAAACTCAAAAACGAAACTCGTTTACGTTGGACGCAACATGAACACACGATACGATAACGATGATAAGAAAAACGAAGAAGTACAAAAAAAAAGTATGTTGCATCCCTGACGTTGCTCGCTGAATGTCTGCTATTTTTAAACGCTCGTAAAATACACAAAAAATATTTTAATTGAATTTAATTATGAATTTTTTTGGCTTCCAGACTACAAGAAAGAAACGACAGTACAGAGTAAACAAAAATGGTGATTTTCATTCTTTTTAAATGAATTTTCGCGCTGATTTAAATATGTCTTTTATTTTTATTTTAAAAATATAATTTTTCTACTTATTTACTACTTTATTTTTTAAATTTATTGTTATAAAAAGGTCATTAAGTGAAAAAAATTACATTTTGCAAATGTAATCCAATCCAAACTTGTTCAAGGTCAGAATAAGTCACACGTCGAAAATGTCAATCCACCGAATTAATTAAAAAAGAACTATTGGGACAGTCAAGAATCCGTTGGAGCGCTAATGTGAGGTACCTCTTTGTAAGTTCAATAATGAACCGCTAGGAGCCGGAAGTTAAAATTCTGTATTTTAATTCGAAAATTTGCTAGTAAATTTTGAAAGTTTCGCAACCATAAGTGTGTGATTGCGTTGATCGACGTCTCATCGGTACCTCTTTGTTAGTTTCATCAATTACCACCAGATATCAGACACTTTGCTTGACAGTCCCAATACCTTGATTAATTGCAATCTGAGTGAGTTTAAGCGATGAAAAAATAATTTTTTATTTTTATGTTTATTTCATCTTTAAAATAACTCGATAAGGTTTTTCTCGTAAAATTTCAATATTTAAGCTCCTCAGAACGTACTTTCGAAACGTAAGTATCTACCTCTACAATCTCCTTCAAAAGACTTATCAAGCGCGCTATTCATGAAAGCCCGCCACTCGGTCCAAATTTGACCACATATATCAATCAGAAATCACTTAATTAATATTTATCTATCACGTTTCGTTCATTAGCAATAAATCAATGGACGATACATCGGATGTAGTAGTTCTTGAATCAGAGATCGCCTCGGGTAAGTGGTCATTTAAACGATTTTTCCCTTCCGCCGACATATCTGATGATTTTCCCCCTCACTTAGCTGAAATTAAAAAAGAGATTAGAGACTCCGCTGAATCCGAATCAACTGTTACCGAAGACATAACTAATGGGACCGCCGAAGATACCGATTCTAAAGTAAATTTCAACAATATAGTAATTTGCATCTTAACGTCATAATCGTGGTATCAAATTTGCAGCCAGTCAACGGTACAGATACCGAATCTGCTGAAATTTCTGAGGATAAAAAAGATAGTCCCGTCAGAAGTCCTTGTGAAATCGAAAACATGACCGTAGTAGACGAAGTAAATATCTGAAAGAAATCAAATTTCATTACTCTAGTGTAATTTTTATCTGCTTATCAATGCAGGACGTGGAACTACTTTCAGAAGAAGAAGAAGAAAAAGAGAAAACTAAAGATAAAGAAAAAGAAGTTAAACCGAAGGAAAGTGGTGAGTTTATTTTGATCGTTGAAACTGAACACATCGGAGTTTTTCATTTTGGTTCATTTTATAGAAAAGTCAAGAAAATCTTCCAAGAGGAAAAATACCGATCACGAGTCATCATCTTCTAGAAAGCGTACTTCGCACGAGAGTTCTAAATCAGACCGATCAACAAATAAAGATCGTACTGAATCAGAGGTATATTTTCATTTTGCCAATCTCTCTCCTAATATAAAGTAACGAATTCCGAAATTGTTTTGTTTTCAGGCAAAAAAAGCTTTACCTCTTTTGGAAAAATATTGGAAAGCTGTCAAAGACGATCCAACTGATTTTACCGGTTGGACTTATTTGTTGCAATATGTAGATCAAGCTGTATGTGTCACTTCATTTCGTTCTTTTTCCTTTTTAAGAATTTATTAATATTTTTATTCAACTTTTAGAACGATATCCCAGCGGCTACTAAAGTATACGACGATTTTCTATCGAGATATCCGTACTGTTACGGGTATTGGCGAAAGTACGCTGATTATTTGAAGAAAAATGGCCAAAAACCTAAATGCGAAGAGGTAAAGAAGAGCTTATCTTATCTTATTGGTTCACCTATCAATTACATCGTTCATTCGTAGATTTTCGAGAAAGGTGTAACCGCCATTCCTCTTAGCGTTGACCTCTGGATCCATTATTTAAATTACATGAAAGATGCTTATGCTTCGAATGAAGGCTTATTACGGAATTTATTCGAAAGATCTCTTAAATCTTGCGGATTGGAATTTAGGTAAATATGTTATTCAAACTTTATCAATCTTACCGGTAACTTTATTAATTCGTATAATTCGTAGATCTGATAGACTTTGGGACTCATACGTCAAATGGGAATTGGAGGGTGGTCATTTACAAAACGTGACGTCCATTTTTGATCGTTGGTTATCAGTACCCACCCAAGGATATGTAACTGTGATGGAAAAATTTAAAGACCACGTGAAGAAAAATCCGCCCAATAAGATTCTCGATCCTGAAGAATTTTTTGCCCTTCGAGACGAAGTGTTAAACGAAACAAAGGCTAGTAATGCCGAATTAGAAAGTAAATTATCGGATGACGCGCCTCCCGGTGAAGAAACCCCCGATCGATTAGATAAGGTAAAGGTTTCCCGATGCGAGAGTACATCACATTAATTAAAATATATTTAAAGATCGTTTCGCAGATGAACGAGGAAGAGACTAAAGCACTTAAAGAGAAAATCGTATCAACAAGAAAAGAACGTCACAAGGTTACACAGAAAGATGCTTTGGCCAGATGGTCGTACGAAGAAAATGTAAATTTAAAATCAATTTAAACTCGAACAGCTTGATATTTATGAAATTTTTAATGATATTGTTTTTTTTTTCGCAGATAAAAAGACCATATTTTCATGTTAAACCGTTGGAACAATGTCAACTTAATAATTGGAAGGAATATCTCGATTTCGAAATCAAAGAAGGTAATCAAGACCGCATCGTGTTATTATTCGAAAGATGCCTCATCGCGTGCGCTCTCTATGAAGAATTTTGGATTAAATTCATCGAATACTTATTGGCTCAAGCTGAAGTAGACGTTGAAAAAGTCAGGGAAGTGTTTCTGCGCGCTTGTACCATCCATCACACGAAAAAAATAAATATACATTTGAAGTGGTCCGCCTTCGAAGAAACATACGGTAAGTGCTTGGATTATTGAATATTAATTTTTTTGATTTCTTATTAAATTTTTGAATATTACAGGAAATTCTTTAAAAGCTGCCGAAATATTGGAAAATTTGGAAAAACTTTGTCCGTCCGTTTTGGCTATTATGTCAAGAAGGATTAATATTATACGACGAAGAGGCGAATATGATAAAGTATGCAGTTTCTACGAAAAATATATCGAAGCAAATGCCGAAAAAAAGGAGATCTCTTCTAGTCTTGCCATCAAATATTCGCGTTTTTGTTGCAAAGTACGAAAAAATATCTCATTAAAATTTTCAATCTTACCCGAATTGTTTTTTAAAAAAACAGTATTTTTCGTAGGTAATGAATGATCTTGAAAAAGGTGCTGAAGTACTGAAATCAGCTATTGAAAAAGATCCGGTAAATATTCCCAAATCTTGCTCTTTCTTCCGAAACCAAAAAATTATCAAACCAATGTAATATATTCGTAGGACAATTCTCGACTAAAATTACAACTAATCGACATCTATTTGAGTAAATCACCGGTTGAATCCGACGAAATCGTCAACATTATGGACAGTGTTATTCACGCTGAAGAAGACAACGAAAAGAAATTATTATTCGCCCAAAGAAAATTGGAATTTTTAGAAGAATTTGCCGAAGAATGCGTAGCGTATGTTGCAATCCTACGTTTATATCTATAAATATAATTATTTTAATTACTTTTTTCCATTTTCCAAAGAGTACAAAAAGCTCAAGAATCATACGATAATCTCGTCAAAGTTGTTGCCGAAAAGAAGAAAGCTGTGGAAGAAAAGTACGTATATCATTTTTTTAAATATTTATTTGCGGTTATGGTTGATAATCGAGTCAGAAGTTGTAAGGATGAGAAAAATATCAAGAAACTCTGGTTGCGAGAGAATTTGCGTTTAGAAATCTATGGTGGGGAAGGGGGAAGGGATTAACGTCTTTTAGATGAAAAATTCACGAAATTTATCATTAGTTGGCCAGCTTAGTTTTGAGAATGTATTAATTTTAAGTCGTTTTGTGGCAATGGCCGGAGTCATCGTCGATGTCCATTGTTCTGAATTTGCGAAGTTTAATTTTTAAACTTATTTAAGTATTTTTTTACGAATTTGAAATGTAATATTATTAGTGGTTTTATGTTTTTAATTGAACAATTTTTTTGATAATTTTTAAGTTTATCGATAATTATTTATTTTATTTTATTTTTTATTTTCTTCCCGCAATAGTTGTGTTCTTCTGTGTCGGTAAAATTATTTTAAAGATTTATGTAATATTTATAAGTTTTGTGTACCTAGATAAAATGATGAGTTATTTTTAAGATTTCAAGGAGTGGAATCTATCTCTTATCATCGTCGAAGCAGTCGTCAAGGTGAAACCTTCGATACCAACGTAATATTATTTAAGTTAAAATAGTTTTTATTAATATTTAAGTTGTTTTATTGAATAAGTTGACTGCTGAATTTGAAATCGATGTGATTATTATTTTTTAATGTTATTTGTACAAATTGTGATTTTTTCTAGTCAATTAATTTACCATTTTCAATTTAATAAATTTTATCGGTTAATTAAAATGTTAATGGTTATAAATAATTAAGATGTAGTTAATTTTATATTAAAAATAATTATTTTGTGACGTAATTGAGTGAAGAAGTGAAGAAATACGTGAAAATTTTCAGTATGGTAATTCGAGTGACAAAGTGAATGTTTCCTTTTCTCTTTTGAATTCGAAAAATCATGATTTGAGGGGAAAAGGAAATTTTTAATGGTGTTTGCTTTTCATTAGAGATCGCTTCTGGTGTTGAGATTCGAATAAGATGAAATTTTGAATTTTTTTTTCTATTTCTTACTGGAACAGTCATTCAAACCTCAGAAGCGGAGATTTATTATGTGAATGTTGCTTATTATTTTTTTTGACTTTTTTCCCCTTATTTATTAATAATATCCGTAACTCTGCGGGCTGCAGAATTTTATTTGACAAAGAGGAGTCTAATTGAAAAATAAAATACGTTAATTCTGCTTCGAAACAAATTTTTTCATTAATTTTGTCTTTTTTGTTTCTAATTTGCGGTTTTCTTACTTTTTCGTGTTTGATTCAATAATTCTCGTTGTTTTCCGGGTGTACTCGATTGTTCTTGTTTTACTTCATTTTTTGATTTCTTAAAACTCGTCATCAAAATTGTTATAAAAAAATGTTGGAATTTATTGAAAATTCGGCAGCTCGTAAACGAATATTATTGTTTCTGTGAATTATTTTGTATAAATGAATAATGTATGTTTTTTAATAATTGCCACGTTACTTACGTAACGCGGTGATAGCGTTGAGGGTAATTTTGTAGCATTTTGTTTTACAGGTCTTTGGATAAATTTCATAAAGCTGGTGAACAAAGGCGAAAATCAAAATACGTCTTTCAATTAGAAATTTCAAACATACCGTTTCATTTTTCTCGTAACATTTTGAAACTAAGCAGACTAACAGTCTGTTAATGTATTTTATAACGTTGGAATTTAATATGTATACGTAATCTGCCGCCGCGCCGGGTATTTTACGTTGGAGTTTTTTTTTTAGTAAAATATGAAATATGCGTGAAAACAACGCGACGCGATTTATTGTACACGTTTTGGAGACGATTTAGAAGGTACGTAAATCATGTAAAAGTAAAACGCACTTATTGTTTAGATGATATGAAAGAAAAAGTACATTTATGTTGTTCGTTTATGTGATGAATGATTTTTTTAGAAAGGTTGTTTCGCCGAGTAACGCTTAAAAGTGTTAACGAGTTGGACATAGTCGCAAATGGATCGAATAGAGAGGTAGGTATGAGTTAATTTCTCATTTGGCATAATTTCAGGTGTTTTTTCAACGTTGAAGTTCATTTCAAGAGTTGAAGATCGCGTTTTTAAAATATTTATCGAAAAAAATATATTAAGGAGTATTTTTAAGATGTTTAATTTTATATATTCGATGTGTAAATTATTCGTATCTATGGTGGCGAAACAGGGCAAGAGCTGCTCGTAAGGGTTTAAACCGGGTTTAAAAATTATTCCTTTTTCCAAATTTTCTTCCTGTTACGCTACAGCTATCAGAATAGATTTCGATTAATTTGTAATTTTATTTCATAAATTTGATTTAAGTATAAATCGGTTGTTGATAGTTTCGTTAGTTTTAGACGTAGAATAAAAAAAATTGTTAAATCGATAATGTAATTTAAGATGTATCTTAACATTACGTTACTATTTTACGATAAATTGGGCGTGTAAAATACTATTGTAAGTTGAATCGAGTTCAAATGCGGACAGAATGTTGCCGGTGGAATCACGAGCTTTTTTTCACAATACATAATTTATGAAACCTGTAATTTGATAAAAAAATCTATATTTATTGTCGTTATTTTGCAGGAAATTGGAAGCAGCGGCTGCCGCTAAGAAGAATGGCACCGGAGACCAAACTCAGGCGCAAACCGCAACGGTGGCATATTCGGCCGCCACCCCTCAAACGTACTATCAAACCGCGACTCCTCAGTCCTATCAAGCATATCCGCAAAGTTACATGACAAGTCCATACCAACAACAAGGTGTTTATCCGCAAACTGATCCTAATTACGGTTACCAAAATTGGCAATCGTATGGGACCTACAATGCGCAATGGCCCGCCGCAACCACGCCACAAACTGGTACCTCTGGTACTTATTATAATATGTATTAATGTGTTAGAGAAAATAATTTGTTTTTCAGTTTCCCTCTTTTTTTCTGTCTTTTTAAATGCATTTCTTTTTTATAATTTGTATAAAATTTAGGTGTAGTTTTTAAGTCGCATCGATGAGATGTTTGTGTTTAAAATTTTCGCAATTTTATTGTTTATCTATGAATAAGTACTGGAAAAATATTAAAAATATGATTTTTGGTTGATTTTTTCGTTTTTTTGATAAGTGCTGAAAAAAGAACAGAATGCAATAGATGCTGTAAGAAGACCGTAATTAATTAATTATTGGCGTTTATATCGTATAATTTAAAAAAAATTGAAAAATGAATTGAATGTCATTTAGCGCTTCTAGTGACAAATAACTTAACCACAAAACTGATTTCATTTTTTGACCAGGTGTTTTTTATTCGACCAGGTGCTACCTGCTACTTGAACAAAAAAAACTCCCGAGTTAAATTTCGCCAACGATCGCTGAAAATTAATTTCAACTTCTTTCTTTAATCTCGAAATCTAAATTTTCTGATAAATTTCACATTTCATCTCTGTTTAACCTTCACTGCAAATAAAAATGTTGTATCTGGAGGATTATCTCGAACGTAAGTCTTCTTTAATTCGATACCATAGAAGTAGAAATTTCATTGTCACGCGTCCACAGCATCTTGTTTCAATATTTATCCTTAATTTTCACTTTTCAGTGGTTGAACATCTCCCCCAAGAAACTTGCGATCGATTAACGGAAATGCGAGAACTCGATTTACAAGTTCAAAGTAAGCTTTCGAGGTGATTTAGGCAGTAGGGTTCCTCTTTAAATAACGTTGTGTTTGTAAAGATGCCTTGGATAATATCGATAAACGAACGGCTAGATTTTTTCAAAGCGCATATCACATGCAGCCGCCTGATTTAGAAGCGGAACATATGAATATATTGAAGGAATATAAAAAAATAATCGAAGATTCAGGTAGAATGGGAAACGATCGGTCGTAGGGCGTGCAATGACGGTTTTTACGTGTGTGCGAATTTTTGTAGAAGAAAAAGTCCAATTAGCTAATTCTATGACCGATTCGATGGCCAAATTTATGCGGAGGTTAGATCAGGATTTGTTGAAGTTCAAAATGGAACTCGAGGCTGATAACTGCGGCATCACTGAGATCATTGAGAAGAGTAAGATTTTTTGTCTGTTAGAAGGTAAATGTTTCATGACTCAATAACAATGTTGTTTAAACTTAGGACTAGAAGAACCTGAAGAAAGTATTCAATCCGTTGCTATATCGACTCCCGTATCTCAAAGAGGTTCAAGACGACAGTCGTACCAACCTTATGATATTAATAATAAGCATCTGATGACATCGCAATGTAGTTTTACATTTTTCCTCATTATTTATTCGTCTCGAAATATTCTAATTATTAAATTTTACCGTTATAGTGGAAAACAAAAGGCAAGATGTCGTTAACGCCGTTGAACATAAATTCTCGAGATTGTCTTTACCAACCAATAACGCATCACATTCTCAAGTTATGTTTAACGTCGAACAAATGGGTGCTGGGGGTTCAGCTATCGCAGCTGCCGCCTCGCAGGCTATCGCTGCTACGCAACAGGTAAAATCGCCTTGGGAAATATTTCGGATTTGTTTATCTAAAGTAAATATTCTGTAGATGCAACAAGGCCGAAGGACTGCGAGTTTAAAAGCTTCGTACGAAGCTATCAATTCAGGATCAGCTGGTTTCTCGAGGACGACTGATATCAGTTCGATAAACAGAGAATTATCGGGCGCCGCTCAAACCGCCATAGCTGCCGCTCAACAATCGAATAAACAACGAAATCGCCGGTTTGTAAAACACCGATGACTATATATGTATATTCGTGGGAAAATTCATTGGTGATGATTTACAGAAGAGGTAGACAACCTCAGACTCATATTGCGGCCGAAGTACCTATCGTGGAACCGATCGCTGGAACGTCTTCTGATATGACGGATGATTCTAGTGCTATGGATGCTGATCCAGATGAGCAACGTTATTGCATTTGTAATGAAGTTGCTTTCGGCGATATGGTCGCTTGTGATAATAAAAACTGCCCTTACGAATGGTACCATTATCCTTGTGTCGGTATTACCGATACGCCAAAAGGTAAATGGTACTGTCCACAATGTAGCGCTACCATGAAGAGAAGAAATAGAAAATCCCTCTGAAGTAAGTATTTTTTCAAAGAGATTTCTCGCGTTGAAGAAAAAATAAACTCAATGCTTAAATTTTTATTAAGTGTATAGCTTTTCATATATAATTACGCCTTGAGCGACGATAAAGATTTTTCTATCCAAGGCAAAAAATAAGAAACTCTGTATAAACCCCGGGTTTATTTTTTCTGGCGCATCCATCACCCCAAGATACAACTCCGAGTAATACGAAACGACCTGGAATTCGAAATATATTCTGGATTAATAACATGACCGTTAATTTCTGTCCTAATAGAGCACGGGAGATGGTGACGTGCGGATAGGAACCGCTAAAGCTCAAGTTCACCATTTAACCAACGAACTTCACGTGTCTACGATGTAAGCGATTCGGATCCCGGAGGAGAATTTACGATATTACGACCGAAATAGCGTTCATTTTTTACCTTTTCTGTCGATCTCATTAAGTTTATACGTTGTTTTAAATGGAATTAAAATTTTTTAAATTTTTTTCTTTCTTTTTGGCGCGTATATTGGAAACACAGTGAATTAAGTAGCAAGACCAAGTAGCAAGTTATCGCGTATTGCCAACGAAATTAAATTAATTTACCGTTAATTTTACACGCCAAAGGACCTCCTGAGTCACCTCCGCAAGCATCAACTCCGCCTTCCAGCGTTCCAGCACAAATCATACTATCGAGTATAAACTGTATCTTCGCAGATCCATAGACTTCGGATTGGCGACACGTCGCGAGATCGAGTAACGGGACCGAGGCGGCTTGTAGGACTTGAGATATGCTCGAGGAACCGTCTAAATTCGAAGGAATATTTTCGTAAATTCAGTAAAATACTTGCGCGAAAAAAAAAACAACACTTACGCATTCCAGTGCCCCAACCCGAGACAGTGCACCAATCACCGACGTCTTTCGAACGTATATTAGTCTCCGGTAAGCAAATACTTTGCACGTGGGAATTACACGAGGCACTTCCATGAGAAGAATTACTCGGTTGGATTTTAAGCAGAGCTATATCATTACTGTGAGGTCCTTCTGCGAATCAAAAATTCAAGTCGTAGCACCGAGTACTAAATCATTCAAAGATAAACTTACCATTACGGAACTCCGGATGTACGATGGTCTCCGCGACGTCGTATATATTTTGGAATTTATCGTACTTCGATAAAGTATGTTTACCTAAGAGCACGCGTAATTCATTACTCGAGTGTTGTTGCAAACAATGAGCAGCGGTTAAGACCACATCATCAGCTATGATCGCTCCACCGCAATGATGCTCCCAAGAGGATCCTTGATGAGCTTGAATTTCGACCTATTCAAAAAGCCCGTATAACGGAAGCCTTATAAAACCAAAAGAAATAATTACCTGCCACGGATACGCTCCATATGGCGCCGAGCTACCGCCGACGATCTTCGAAGTAGGACGATCCGGGCCTATTTTCTCCGGCTGATGTTGCACCGTTCTTGTACCGCATTGCGAACACGATGACGTCACGGGTTCGGACGTACGGAACAAGAATTTGGGAAATCCACTGCCTCGTTTTCGGATCCCTGTAAAATCACGAAGTCACTTATGGCCACGAATACAACGATCTTAATACGTACCGGGGACGCGTTACTAATCGAAATAAAATTAATATATACTTAAAAATAATCCCCAACCTAAGTTCGACTTACAATTGGTACTAAAGGGAGGTATTGGGTATGGAGAATAGGGACCTAATGTCAAAGTATCATATACCAAGACTCATGTGGCGACTGAGCTACATTCGTGGACACCTTTTATACTACCTTCGAATAGTTGACATGCCTAATTTAAACGCCAAGCGTAATATTACCTCTGGAAAATATTACCTACCGAGTGTTCATAAAAGTACGATTTTTTTCTAGCGGTGATCTTTGTTACAGATTTTCATCTCCTCGGACTCTCTCAACGGTTCTTATCGTGGCTCGAAAAGTTCCACAATTTGACATCAGTTTAGTAATCCCTACATATTGAATTTTTCGACGTTCTAAAGCTATTTAAATTATTTCCGTTGCTATAGTTTCGTGCACCTAGACCATTACCACGGACGTGTATTTTTAACCAGATGAAGCCAAACAAAAGGTTCTCGTTGACCGAAAAAAAAATCCTAAATGATTTATCGATTACCCTATACGCCTCGTGGGTGTTCAAACGAATTCGAATACAAGGTGAAGATTATTTTATCGAAAATTCGCAAGCGTTACGTAACACGCTACTGTGGTCCAGTAAATCCGAAATGACACGATTTAATCAGCGTATCACCGAGACGTCGACGCCGTGGTTTACACATCGGCGTGATTTTCTATCTAGTTCAATGTTATTTGCGACACAATTAGTTCACTAGTGTTTACACTTGAACTAGAAATTATATTTATTCTTACGATGCGATATTAATGAGAATAATTGTGGCTACATAATTGCCTCTCGATGGTGATAAAGATAAGAACACAATACACGAAAAATATCTCTGAAGTTATATACGAGTAGATTGCCCCCCCCCCTTCCATCCATCTTCCATTACACAATAACCTATAAGTTCTTCGTCTATATTTCCCAAATACCTTGTATTTCATTTTATTTCTTCTCAACTCCAGTCACGTTATTTTTATTACGAAACTTAAATTAAAATCTTAGTTTCTAAACTTGAAAAGGGGTAAACTTAGAAAATCTGTAACCATATGAAATGGCTGAAATCGAAACGGACACCTGCTACGCGGTTTCCAACTCGCTGCCCACATGACTCACCATTATGAATCTCCAGCCATGAATTGTTTTTTACACTTTCGCCAATAATGAATCATCACCCTTTATTTTCAACTTTTCGTTCGAATTATGAATTTTCTAGGGTTCCGGAAGGGTTGAGAAATCGCGATTTTTGAATTTGCGTGGTCGATATTGGACGAAAAGAACATTTTACAGTAGACGAAGTCTATACATTTTATCTAGAAATTCGATCAAAGCACGAAGAATTACATCGGTCATTTTTGACATTGATAACAATGTTGTGTCGATATTTATAATTATGCATAATATGTATAGAAAATAGCTCAGTCAAATAAACCGATGAGATGCTCGTGTTCATAATTACGCATCTTATCGCCCAATTCATTAAATTACCATTTGATACAAGCAAAACGATCGTTTTGTTTTCGTTAACAAATACAAATTAAGAAAACAGTTCGATATTCTCGATTTCATTTATTCGGTTTGAAATAACTCGCTCGCTCGTCTAAACTTAGATTGAAAATAACCGAAGAACTTCCAAATAAACACTTCGGTAAGTTATGTTTATTATTTTATATTCATTCCAGACCAAATTTTATTTTCACTGAGAATATCTGACGAACTTTGAAACTCATTTTGCTATTTTATGCTCAATTTTTTCATACGAGTATATCTTCACAAAAACTGATTTAATCGACAAAACAGCTTAGTTCAAAATTGAAGTCCATCAAATTCCCTATAAAATAAGCTCTGGGAAAATTAGCATAGTTCAATGCATTCATGTACTTTGAGCTTTTTACTCGTAAGAAAAAAGCTCGTTTCGTGATTTTTTAACAAAAATGCTATAAATCTAGTTACCAATTCGACTTTAACTCAGAAAAATCCGGTTTTACCAGAAAAATAGTTCTATTAAAAAATTAAGTTTATACAAAATTTATACGAAATATTTTAACTCTCACGCTTAGTTATCAAGCTACGAGTAAACAAAGAGGGGGAGGGAGTGTCATAATTTTTCGAGCCGTTTACTTACCGTTCAACTTTTTTCGTTTCCAGTTTAGCAACAAAAAAAATTACTAAAAAGAATTAGTTCAATTCAAAGTGAAAGTACTTTGTATATTTGAGAGAAAAAATGATTGATAATTTCGTGGTTTTCGTTATTTTTACGATTAACGATGTTTTGAGGCGTGAAAAAAAATGATTATGCGGTATGTGTAATATTTCCCCTTAAAATCTCGTGACTGGCAAATGCACGTACATGTATTCGGTTTAGGTTGCTTTATCATTGTCTTGAAGCACAGGAATCGTAAACGAAACACGCAGTTTTTAGTAATAATAAAATATTAAATAAAAAGAAATCGTATCCTCGGGGAATTGGTTAATATTTGAGTGGTGGGTTTCACGTGATGTCAAAAATACATGGGCGTATTGGAAAAATGGGAAATTTTTTTAAATTAATAAATTCGTTTAAATTAATTGAATTTATAAGGCAATTTAAAGAAAAGATTGATGCTCTATTTTCAGTAGATTGATCCATTGAGCCCCTCCCCTCTTGACTCATTTGAAAATATGGATTTTCACTAGCAAATTTATTTTCTGTATAATTTTTTTCACAAGTTTCTTATTCAGAATTTTTCCACAATGAAATGGAAAAGAGAGAAGAATGGAAATTGAAATATGATAATTGGAGAGCACACACGAGTTCTGCACCACCCCCTCCCAGCCTATTTGAGACAGAGCACCTTTTTTTTGAAGAGAGAGAGTCCTAGGGATAGGGAACAAATTAAAGTGAAATTCAAAACAATGTAGTTGAAGGTTCATACAAAATGGCGGCTTTTTTAATTGACTGAAGAACGACGTTTCATATTGTGGATTTTAAGGGACGAAAAAGTGGGTTTACGAAAAAATTGATAATAACTAAAAATGTTCCTAATAAAATTTCCTACATTTTAAGTTATTAACGTTATTCACGTATAATGTATCGTTGACGAAAAAAAAACAGAAGAGTAAATATTATTTCACATTTGCTCGATAAATTGGCAAATATGAGAGATTTCTCAATGTTTCATCTGTAAGTGGAGATGAAACACGTTTAGGAAAAAATCGATAATAACTAAAAATGTTCTTCATCAAATTCCTCACAAATTAAGATATAAATATTTACATAAAATATAACGCTGGCGAGAAAAGCTCCCTCGAAGATGATATATGATTTTCCAGTCAATCAGCGTCATCACGATTTGTACCCGACCCCCTTGATTCTTATTTCAATCTAGGCAAAACATGAAAAAAATCCAAAAATTCGTTTTTTTTTTCGAACATCAACTTGCCATCTGTCATCAAAATTGAACCTTTGAAAATGGCTATTTTTCTTCGACCCATTAATCACTAGATCTCGGAGGAAGTAATTTTGAAATACGCCAA
>QBDW01001613.1:0-20608 GCA_003261595.1 Maconellicoccus hirsutus
TTAAAGTATTATAGACACCAGATCAATCATTCTTTCAAAGATTTTTTTTTTCTTTCACCTTCTTTTCCGCAGCGTAGGAGGGATACGGTGGACCGGTCCTCATCATCAATCGATGTCGCGTATAACGTGACTGATTCGATAGCTCGAACCGACCACTCGAATCCGGGATGAGTTTTTTCCCAGCTTTTTTCCCCGGTTAAGAATTCATGCGCCTGTCGCGGTGGTCTTTCCGGTGAAATGGGACGTATTGTTTTTGAATTTTTTATACGCGTACTCGTACGAGTTTCGTGTGGGAACGAAGCGCCGCGTTTGTTGTCGAAAATTATATTAGCTCAGGTTATGGGTGACTTGGAGTGGGGGAGAGATTGGGTGTTTTTCACCGTATTTGTTACGTTGCCAAGCTTGGTGATTTTTTTGACTTTTCTTGTTTTCCTTGAGCCAGGGTTGTAGTTTTGAAACACGATGGATATTTTTTAAATTCTGGAGTTTTGATTTATTTATATGTGAATTATTTTCAGTACAGTCTCAAATGCATATTCGTAGTAATTTTCTTGGTAATCGTGTTCACAATATTAAAGAAACGGAGATGTTTTGGATGTGTAATTAACTGCCGAGTATCCCACAATTTCTAATTATTGATTAATCGGTGGTGACGTAAACATTTACCTTTATGTGAAAAAAACAATGTATAAAATATGAGATAAAGTGTTTAAAAAATGGGCATAAAACGTTCAAAAATGGAGATGAGATGTCCAAAAATGACAATGAAATGTCCAAAATTGAAAATAATATATCCAAAAATGGAGATTGAATGTCTAAAAATGAAGATGAAATGTCCAAAATTGAAAACAAAATATCCAAGAATGGAGATCAAATGTCAAAAATTGGGAAAAAATGTCCAAAAATAACAATAAAATGTCCAAAATTGAAAATAAAATATCCAAAAATGGAGATTAAATGTCTAAAAATGGAGATAAAATGTCCAAAATTGAAGATGAAATATCCAAGAATGGAGATGAAATGTCTAAAAATGAAGGTAAAATATCTAAAAATGAAGTTGAAATGTACAGAATTGATGATAAAACATCCAGGAATGAAGATCAAATGTCCAAAAATTGAGATAAAATGTCGAAAAAGAAAGAATAAATATGCAAAAATGGAGATAAAATATCCAAAGTTGAAGATAAAATATCCAAGAATGGAGACAAAAGGTCCAAAAATGAGGATAAAGTATCTAAACTTGGGGATAAAATGTCCAAAATTGAAGATAAAGTATCCAAAATTGGAGATTAAATGTCTAAAAATGGAGATAAAATGTCCAAAATTGAATACAAAATATCCAAGAAGGGAGATCAAATGGTAAAAAATGGAGATAAATTGATTAAAAATGAAAGTGAAATGTCCAAAATGGAAGATAAAATATCAAAGAATGAAGAAAAAAAATATCTAAAAATGAAGTTGAAATGTACAGAATTGATGATAAAACATCCAGGAATGAGGATCAAATGTCCAAAAATTGAGATAAAATGTCGAAAAAGAAAAAATAAATATGCAAAAATGGAGATAAAATATCCAAAGTTGAAGATAAAATATCTAAATATGGGGGAAAATGTCCAAAATTTAACGTCAAATGTCCAAAATTGAAGATAAAATATCCAAAAATGGGGATAAAATGTCTAAAAATGAAGATGAAATATCCAAAGTTGAAGATGAAATATCGAAAATTGAAGATAAAATATCCAAAAATGAAAATAAAATGTCTAAAAATGAAGATGAAATATTCAAAGTTGAAGATGAAACATCATAAAATAAAGATAGAATACCTAAAAATATAGAGTTGAAATGTCCAAAATTGAAGATAAAATATCCACGAATGGAGATAGCGTCTAAAAGTGAAGATGAAATATCCAAAAAATGGGGATAAAATGTCCAAAATTGATGAGAAAATATCGCAAATTGGAAATAAAATATCCAAGAATGGAGATAAAATGTCTAAAAATGAAGATCAAATGTCCAAATTGAAGATAAAGTATGCAAAAATAAAGAAAGAATGTTCAAAAATGAATATAAAATGCCCTTATTTTTTTTCAAAATATTTGAAACCGAAACACCTTGTTAAACTCCATTTACTTGATCTTTCAATTCAGTCTTCATACAGAAATGGGCGTTTTTTTTTCTCAATAAAAAACACCAAAAATATTGGCGGGTTTAAAAAAGTGAAAAATTTTTTTCAAATTCCTATCATTCTATTTTATGTTAAAAAAAAAATGAAGCAAAAATTTTTTAAAGCAATACCCAACGTTTTGAATTTGGTTTCTGTATTGTTTTTTTCGATGAAGCTTTTCTCCCCCTCTCATCTTCACCGTCATCGAGTGTTCGACTTGAAATGAACGAAGGGTGTTTTACTACATTTAGAAAGGTGTAAATCGATGGGAAATTTGAATTTAGAATAAGGTTCCGTGGACTCTTCATGTCATATCCCTTGCTTCTCTTGTCCATTGTGAAAAAAGTTCAAGCCTAGAAATAAGGAGGGAAGGGGATGATGGAAAATTTCGGTTAACTTTTCTCGTTGAGGTCTGTTGGAAAAGGGGGGCATGAATCTTAACCCCCGCTCCATCCTATATTTTTTAAACGTTTAACCCCCCCCCCTCCTTTCTTCTTTTTTCTACCATACTATTAATAAATGGTAAATTTTTAATCCGTTCTGAATTCTATTCCTGAAGCCAAATCTGGCTACAATTCCATTTCAAAGCGATAAAAATATTTCTTGAGATATTTTTCCTAAATTTCTGATGAAACTCTTAAAAATTAATCACTTGTTATGTCTCTTAATTAAAATAGGTACAATGACTCATCGAATGAAGATTTAATCGCTCAGGTCACATTCGCACATAAGTGCTTTGTTCTCGTGTCATGAAGAGTGCTGCTGTTAAATTTGTTTAGAGAACGAATTAAGCCTTTTTTCGACGTTTTTAAAACTTAAACGATGAATTGCTCATGTTGATGTTTTATTTTAGAAATGGTGAAAAAAAAATCATAAATGTAGATTTTTTTCGCGTTTTTACCCAAACAACGTTCGTTTGTAAATTTGTAATTTTAATTTTTGACTTTTGCGAGCCCTCTTTTAACTAAACGATTTACCACGGTTTGCGAAATCTTTCGGGCCATTGTCCATCTGTAGGAAATTCGCCAACACTTGACGCGTCCCTGGTCTATTATAAATTCCGCTTATTAATCGCGTCTATCCTTTTATTGTAATTAAACAGGCGAACGAACTCGTAGGTTTAAAACGAAAACGGTACTTTATAAAAAGGATTGTATCGCTTATCGCCTGGTTCGCGTGGTCGTACGCGGCGTTTTCGTAATAATTGATAGCGACGTTGAAAATAAACTTAATCGACGAATTAAGCAAGTCGTTCATTGGCATCGAGTTATTTTCCAATTTGTCTTTTTTTGAAAATGTTAAAGCGTTTGGAAATGGCGAAATTTATACGATCACCTATGGTTATAAGGGCGAGCAGTGCTAATATGAAGGCGAATTGTCAATTACGTGTGGAGTTGACATCTCCGTTGGCGATTTTCGCGTTGTGTGACGCTTACTAGGGTGTACACGTAGGCGTTATACCCTTCTTACCCTTATTTGTGCCTCTTATTACGTGTACCATTTTACACCCTTTGCGTGGTCGAGACGTTCCCACTCTGATTCCTCTTGCGCCGAGGCGTCGGCTTGTGTGTGTGATGAAGTGTACGTGTGTATTGGAAAACGCGATATATTCGCTTAATTAGTCGTTAAAGTATGGAGGTATTACGAGTATAACGTGACCCATTTTCGCGAATCTGCTTTTCGCTGCTGGTGTACGTCTCGTGACGTATTATGGCGCTCTCGAAGACGTCTTGTAATCGCGTATAGGTCGAAGGGATGAGGGGCCTAGCACCTGTTTGTGTAACCCGCGTCATACGTAAATGAAATAAGACAATGGGTGAGGATACGCGTGATCGGCGAACGGGGTAAAGGATTAAGGCGACGATGACGTTTTAATTGTTTGTAGGGGAATGGAGGGGGGAGAGATGGCGCGTTCGGAAAATCGGTAACTTTTTCATTACAGAAGTTGAATTGCAATCTGTCAGTGTTTCCCACATGGTCCTCTTTTTTTCCCGATCTCTTCCTATATTTATTTTTTTTTTTGGAAACATCGTCGTGGTACATTCTGTTCGAAAATTTCCTCTCCTTTTGGAGCGTTAGTAACGAAGTTAGTAAATCCGACACTTAGGAGTGGCAGCGGGGTATATATAGTACAGTCGAAGACAAAAATCGTCGAATATCCGGGTTAAGTTTAAAACGTACAACGTACACCAGTCGAACGACGGAACGGAGAAGGATAGAGAGTACATTACCGCAGGCAGTAGGCAGGTACCCGACCGGTATGGCGTTTCTGGAAAAAGGGTCCACGTTCGATAGAGAGCGAGAACGACGAGCTAGGTCCACGAGGGAGGCCAAGAATATAAGGTTAGGTAAATGAG
Organism: Maconellicoccus hirsutus; assembly: GCA_003261595.1. Lineage (NCBI taxonomy): Eukaryota > Metazoa > Arthropoda > Insecta > Hemiptera > Pseudococcidae > Maconellicoccus > Maconellicoccus hirsutus. The sequence continues at coordinate 4,522 of QBDW01001613.1, forward strand.
ACCAAGAGACGAGTGCGGGAAAAGGCAATTTAAAGAGGCGACGGCGAAACGAACGAACAGTTTAGCTATTCCGCTGATAGCGTGACAACGGGGGTGAGATATTAGGCGTCGATGAGGACAGGGAGCGGTACGGAGCCTCGCCGCGAGCAGCGGTCGTCGGTTCGCGATGGGACAGCGTTCGCGTTTTTCACGTGACTGCTTCCAATTGCCGCGATCACCTTCGCTAAAACATTCTGTACCCGTTTAAATTCAACCTAAAACGTGACCAGTGTGCGAGTCGACGTTTTTAACACGACGTCGTAATCTAAACGGAGCCACGTAGGACGAGGATCTGTTTTAATGGAAGCTCGTTTATAGACCTTTTTCCACGTTTTCGTCTTTTTGCGTTTTTGCGTTTTTTTTTTCCTCGAGAAACGCGCCGACTGGTTTGGAAATATACGACGCGATAAGGTTCGGCGGAGGTGATAAATGGCGGAGCGCGATTTTCGACGGACGCCATAGGCGGGCATTTTACACGCGATACGTGGTTTCAATTACGCGATCGATAGCGATTGATTGGTCGAGAGGGTCGTGCAAATTAAGCATCGTCGAATTTATCGATTTTATCGGACGTAGGGGTTCTTAGTTGGGTAGTGCAATTGTTGAGGTGGTTAGATTGTTGGAATTTTTGAATTCGCCATGAATTTGAGATTTTTTCCAAATCGAGGTAGAATTCGGTAGAATAGTTGTATTTTGTCATTTTCGTTTCGTTGATTGATGATTTTAAATTTCAAATCGACTTTTCCTCGATGTGAAAATTTTCCGCTTGATTGAAGACGTTAAAGGTCGCGAAGTATTTTGAATAAGTTGTGCGTCAACGGCGTCATCGCTTATATTTGGTAAAAATGTTATGCTATACTTAATGACGTCATTAACCGAAATATAGACTAGTGACGTCATCATTTATATTTGTGGTATTATGACGGAAATTATATTTTTTCCTATGAAAATTCGAATAACACTTATCAAGATGTTACCAAGATTAAAATATTAAAATAATTTATATTGGAATCAGAAAATCGAAGTATTGATTTCAAAATATCGAATTGAAAAATCGAAATTTTGAAAAATATCAAATTATACCAAATCAAGTATTAAAACAAAAAAAAATTGAAAAACAAAAATCAAAATGTTAATATCAAAATATCGAATTGAAATATCGAGAAAACAAAAACATTTAAAGAAAAAAAATATCTTGAACAAAATATTCAAACCCAAAAATCGATGTATCGATATCAAAATAATGGAATCGAGATATCAGCATAAAAATATCAAAATTGAGACATCTATATCTAAATGTCAGAATTGAAAAATCTATACCTAAACATCAAGACATCGATATCGAAGTATCGAAAACGAGATATCAATATCAAAATTGAGATATGTATTTCGGTATCAAAATATAAAAATTTAGATATCGATATCAAAATATCAAAGATAAAGCATCGATATTATAATGTCAAAATGGAGATATATCAAAATATCAGAAAGGAGATTTCATGTCAAAATATTAAAATTGAAATATCGATATCAAAATCAAGATATCAACATCAAAATCGAGATATCAATATTAAAATATCGATATTGTAATCAAGATATCAACGTCAAAATCGACATATGAATATCAAAATATCAAAATCAAAATATCAGTATCGAAATTGAAAATCAAGATATCAATTTCAAAATCGACTATCAATATCAAAATATCAAAGTTGAAATATCAATACTGTATTGAAGTTGAGATATTGATATCAAAATATCAACTCTAAAATATCAAGATTGAAATATTAATATCGAAATTGAGCTATCGATATCAAAATATTTAAATGGAAACATTCATATTAAAATATCAAAATCGGGATATTAATATTGGAATAGAGATATTGATATCAAAATAATCAAAACTGAAATATCAGTACCTATTAAAATATCAAAATTGAAATATTGATATCCAAATTGAATCACTCAATTTCGATATTAATATTTCAATCTTGATATTTTAATATTGATATTTTAGAGTTGATATTTTGATATCAATATTTCAACTTCAATACTGTGTTGAAGTTCAGATATTGATATCAAAATATCAGCTCTAAAATATCAATATTAAAATATCAAGATTGAAATATTAATATCGAAATTGAGTTATCGATATCGAAATATTGAAATTGAAACATTTATATTAAAATATCAAAATCGGGATATCAATATTGAAATAGAGATATTGATATCAAAATAATCAAAACTGAAGTATCAGTGTTATCGAAATAGAGTTTTGATATCAGAATATTGAAATTGAAACATTTATATTAAAATATCAAAATCGGGATATTAATATTGAAACAGAGATATTGATATCAAAATAATCAAAACTGAAATGTCAGTGTTAAAATATCAAAATTGAAATATTGATATCCAAATTGAATCACTCAATTTCGATATCGATATTTCAATTTTCATATTTTAACACTGATATTTCAGTATCATCGAAATAGAGTTATCGATATCAAAATATTGAAATTGAAACATCGATATTAAAATATCAAGATCGAAATGTTAATGTTGAAGTTGAGATATTGATATCGAAATCGAGATATCGATATCAAAATATTGAAATTGAAATATTTATGTTAAAATATCAAAACAGGGGCGGATCCAGGGGGGATTTGGGGATATATCCCCCCAACTCCCCAAAAAAAGTGAAAAATAAGGAAATAAAGGAAAAAATACACCAAGTGTAAAACGAAATATTCTGTTTATGCAAACAAAAAAATAATTTCCTCTCAGTTCATGTTACATGGGGTTTCTTTGGCGTTAGCAGTGTAATATCTACCTATAAATTGAAATATCAGTGTTGAAATATGAAAATTGAAATATCGATATCGAAATTGAGTGATTCAATTTAGATATCGATATTTCAATTTTGATATTTTAACACTGATATTTCAGTTTTGATTATTTCATATCCCCCCCCCCAACTTCAATTCTAGATCCGCTACTGTATCAAAATCGGGATATTAATATTGAAATAGAGATATTGATATCAAAATAATCAAAACTGAAATATCAGTGTTAAAATATCAAAATTGAAATATCGATATCTAAATTGAATCACTCAATTTCGATATCGATATTTCAATTTTCATATTTCAACACTGATATTTCAATTTTCATATTTTGATATCGATAACTGTTATCGATATCAAAATATCAAAATTGAAATATTGATATCCAAATTGACATCGATATTAAAATATCAAGATCGAAATGTTAACGTTGAAGTTGAGATATTGATGTCGAAATCGAGATATCGATATCAAAACATCAAAATTAAAACATCGGTATTACAATATCAAAATATCAAAAAAAAATATCGAATTATCAAAAAACATCAAAATAAGATAATTAAAATGTCGATTGCAAAATATCGAAATGGAATTTGGATTAAAATACGTATTATGACCGAAATTCTGAGTTGAAAACATGAAAATATAAGTGAATAAAAATCGAAATGAGAAAAAACATATGATAAGTGTTATAACACAACCGTAATAACTACACGAAGTTTCGTAACGGACTAAAATATATTTAGCTAGGTATATAAGGCAACAATAACTACGGGAAAAAACCCTAGATAAGATAATATGTTAACAATAAAAAATTTTTTAATCAAAATAATTATAATACTTGAAATATGTATTTATTACAATCGAAAGATAGTATCCACGTATAATTCAAAATACAAATAAATAAATAAATGAATAAATGATTACAAAATGGCGATTTTGAAGTCAATTTATTAAAATGGAAATGCTTATATTAATAAAAAATATTGAAACATCAACATTAATGAGGTATAAAAATAAAATTCAAGGGTTCTCAGCGCATTTTAAAAAATCAAAATATTCAAATTGATCTTTGATATCGAAAAGTAGTGAAAATACTCTCTCAATGAGCAATTATTAACTAAACGTAGTATCTTTTTGCTAAATCAAACCAAAATTTTCTAGTATTATTGATACGTATTACCTACGTATTTAAAACAAAACAAGGGGGGAAAAAACAAGATTCGTAGCAATACTATAATCCGCGTAAAGTTTGTGTCATATACGTTTCCACCGATAACGCGGAATTTTCCATACAAAAAGGTCCACCAAATTCGAAGGAATTTCTTTGTAACGTAATCCGATTCATGACAAAAAAAAACGCAATCCGGCCTAAAACTTTTTTCCAACTTTTCATCTAACCTTTAACCTCGTAGGCTTGTCGTACATGGCATTCGATAATTACACCTCGTTTAAAATGTATAAAATCGCGTATAAAGCAACGCACCAGTAAAACTCTCGAATAAAACGTAATTACCGGTATTTATAAATTTATAGAACATTTGGAAGCCGTCGTGAGGAAAAATACTGGTTATTTGTTCAACGATACATCGAAGTGTTTTCAATGGTATCGCGTAAAGGACAAAGTTAACCCGTGGAAAAAAGGCAAAAAGACGAGAGAGGTAAAATAGTCTAACGTTTGAAATGGCAGAGATCGTGTAGCTCTAAAGGTAGTAAAATTTTCACGAGAATTTTCCCAGGTAGCGTGAATTTTTAATTCGATTCGTATGGAGAAAGCGGAGACGTGCTTTTCTATAAATACGGGTGCGTGCACCGAGATTCACCTCCGGTCGCGTCGCCTTTCGCCACCGCTACGGTATTTCAAAAGCTCGTGCAAAGCCCCAAATTGTGGAAAATACACGACCGCGGTTAACGTTGTGTCCAAAACTCGAAGTTTACCTCGTTATCGTACCGTATCGCCGTATAGATTTACTATTTTGAAAGACGTCCGATGCAATACCGCGAATACGGACCTGAAAATAAGCAGCGTGCTCTATTGTGTGAATAATTACCGCGTAATTCCGCACCGGCGGAATATTTTAAAGGTTAACTGCGGCTAATTTACTACGCGAAAAGTCCACCCTATCGTAGAGCGTCCGAAAAGATCGATGGGCTAGATAATGGTCCTGCGTGAAATTTTTTTTCCTTACGAGGATTTTTCACATTCTCGAAAACGTACGATTTTATATTAGAAAAAGACCGCTGTGGGTCTGTGTAGGGCGTCCGCGGTTATGGCGCCGAACGAGGTTACCCCCGTAGTGAATCTTCTGGCAGTTGGATACACGCAGTAATTAGACCGAGGGTAGTTGTTCGCGAAATAAATCGTATGTGGGAATACGAAGAAAGGGGAGGATTTGTAGCCTGATAAAGTAGATTTATTCGCCTTGAATTCGCAAAATCCGCGAACTGTGAAAGAAATTTTAACCGGGTAATTGAAAATTTCGCGATGATGGGATGTTTCTTGAATTATTATTCCTACGATATCTAATCCTATGCTTTGGTGTAATTAATAAAATTCGCGGTTTTTTCACGTGACGTTTGCTGCGAAAATTCCAAACATTAAAGACCTACTTTTTCTTGGAAACTTGTATGAATTTTTCAAATGAAAATAGCACGTCAGTTGTAATTTACCTGCTGAAAAAAAGCAAATGGATTGAGAGTAGCATAATTTTGATTTTTTTCATTTCCCCCTCCTCCACATTACTTTCTTATTACTCTGTACCTATGATTGTTCGAAAGGAACATAGAATTTTGTACCTTAATGAATTTTAGAGACGTGCGGTTAAAAAACGTTTTGACCAAATGCCAAAAAAAATTATTTTCATAAATTTTTTTCATATACTTTTTGAAATTTTGAGCTCTAAAATTTAAATGTGTGGTGGAAGTGACGTAGGAAAGTGCCCTAGTAAATAAAAATTTTAATTTGCTCTAAAATACTTCGCCAGAAAATAAATCAGAAATCCGTGATATAACGAATCGTTGAATTATCATAGATTTGGAATTCAGTTCTGAGTATATATTTTCCATCTCTTGTTTACTATAGCTACTCAGTTCAGGTATTCAAGAAAAAACTGCCCATCGTACGACGAAATATTGATGGTAATATATTTGCGCTCGCAATTCAATTAATTAATATTTTTTTTTTAAATTGAATTTTAAATTTAGATTTAAAATTAATCTTTTAAATTAATTTAAGTTAAAACTTCTAAATAAAAAATTAGTTGATATTTTATATAACTTTAATTTGTCAAATAAAATACATTTTTTTAATTATTCAATTTATACCAAATTACTGATTTATAATTTATTTATTAAATATTTTTCTTTATATAAATTTTTATTAAAAAATTTTTTTTTTAATATTTTATTTTTTAGTTGATGCTGAACAGAGTTTTAAAAGATACAATTTCATGGAAAATTGGTATCGATATTTTTGAAAAAATTACACAAGAATATGTAGTCCATTTCTGATAAATGACTGGCAATTTTTTACGAATTGGCAACACTGTTAAAATATGTGATGTCATATGTATATTTTTTTAATTAATTTTTTTCTAATCTTAATTTGATTTTTTTAATAGTACAGATTTCATTTTAATCTGAAATTTGACTTGGTTGGTGGGGTGAGGGGGAGAGGTAGTAAAAATGAGATATTTTAGAAAATTTAGCAAAAACGTATACTATGGTGATTTTTCAAGAAAAAATTCATGATATACCGGGAACAAGCTTTTTTCGAATTTTTTATTTATCGTAGAAATTTGACAAGGGAACGAGGAAAGAAGAAAAACGATTTTTGAAGCCTGAAGGCTCCTTGTAGATCAAGATAAAAAGAAGGTGGGTCTAGGTGTGGCGCTACAGATCATTGGGCGTGGCTAATTAGTGGGGGAATGATCTTGGGCTTGGCCTATCGAAGGTAAACCCCACATAACTGGAAACTGAAACAAGTTATGCCACTCCCACCTCTCTTAAGCCACGCCTACTGAGTATAACAGACACCCACCATTATTTTACCTCAATTGGAGCCCTCATGAATGAAACCGGGGCGGGGCAAATATTTTAGGACGTTTCCTCTATTTGTGCATGATACTTATTGACTAAAAAAGTAGGGGAAAATTGCCTATATTATTTAATTCATAATTTGGAATTTTTTGGGCCCTTTCAGGGTACTCAGGCCTGGAGTGGGGTATCTACTTGCCCCTCTTCTCGACCACTTTGATCCTGATCTACTGCCTTCTTTACTTCAAAAATGCAGAATTCTCGTAAATATTCTGCGATTCATTATTTTTTGCAAAATTAATCATTAATGCTTCAAAATCTTCCCACTTTGAGTTTCGTTCAATTATTTTTGAAATTATCAATGATGTTAGAAATTTTCCAAATTTTCCGAAAAGCCTAATTTGAGGTGATAACAAAAGATGGAGTATAAAATTGAAAAACGAAAAGATTCAAGCACCCTCGAATAATTAATGAAAACGCTACTTAATTAAAAGCTTTTTTTATGGATGTAATTTAAATAGTAAAAGCCCCCCTCCTCTTCTAATGCTATATTTTGTGTGATATATTTTGGATGATATTGCGAACAATATTGTTATCAGGTATGAACAACTTCTTAATATGGATTCGCCTGAACCTCCAAAGCTCTAAAAAGCTCAAAAAAAAGAAAGTGTGGTACCTTTCTCATACGATAAATGTTAAATATAGATATTCAACTCTTATGATTACTCGAGATAATTTCAGATTTTCAACGAGACGTGTAGGTGCGCTGTACCATTTTCGCTTAGCGTGGGTTGCCTAATCTGCAATTCGAAGGGACGTAGAATTATATATAACACACAGTATATTGAATTACTCGATGATGTGTCATGTAGGTGATATAAGTGAGCTTTCATCGAAATCCCACCTTCTGTTTCCAATACCTGATGATGTTTGTTTCATGAATACAGGAGAATTTTACGTATATCTTTTTCCAATCACAGACATATTCGATAAATCAAAACTGACGAGTCAATAAAAAATTCACCCACGATGATGCTTACAAAAATAAAAAAAAAACCTCAAATCATTATAAAACACGATTTCACTAGAAAATGGCGACAATGCGTCAGGTAAGCATTTGCAAGTTCTTCGACATTCTCAAGGTGAAATTAATTGAGCCAGACGAAAACTTTCGCGTTGAATACCCAATGGGAGAAATTCGTCAATAAAATCATCCCCCAAGTTTGAACTTGTTAACATTATTTATATAGAAAATGCAAAACCACATTCCTTTTTTCTCTCTCGCTCTCTTACTCATCAACTCTTTGAGAAATTGACCTTAGCCTTGTCAAGAGATGAACCCCTTTCGTGTACGAATTACTCGTATATCGCGTTATGAATACGCGCCGCGTGAAAAAATACACAAAGGGTGAAGAGAAATGATGAAAAGGTTCAGCTTTGTGTATGAATGAAAGAAATCTCTCGTTGATGCGCTTTTTATTACTCGTGTAATTCAATCGGAAACAATATAGTTATTGAAACTGCGAAACAAACGAGGGCTGAAGAAACGACGGTAAGGAAAAGAGCATCGTATCAAAGGTCAATTACCTCATGTATGTAAACTCCGATGGAAAATATTTTAATCTATGTAAACATCGTTGAGATGAGAAAATCAAGCATCCTATCATTCGCGTTGATTAATCGAACGTTTTTTTTTATCGTAAAGAAGACTCGCGATAAAAAAAATAAAAAATACCAAAATACGCGCGAAGTACATACTTGAAAATATCGATGGAAATGTACAAAGATGTCCACTTTAGTTGGTCGCCGACGCCATCGCGGAGCTGTGTAAAAATTCTCTCCCTTCGTGAAAAAAAAACGTACCGTCGTAAATTAACGGGGCAATTATTAAAGGCAACGCGGGGATTCTAATTTCGAGGCTGTTTTTTCCAGCGGCTCCGGCTACGCCGCGTTTCGCTTTTATATATCGCGTATCTAAGTGCATTAATCTCGTTTACGCGGGCTACAAAAAAAAAGAGGAAAAAAGACGAACCGAGAGAAAAAAGATAACCGTTTTCAGCGCGTTCGCTTATCCGTCGAACAAATGCTCGTAAATCATGTTTCATGCATGAAAGTTTCGAGAGCATTTTTTCGACGATGGTCTCTCCAGCAGGGTTTTTTTAGAATCGCCCCCACAGAAGCAACGAGTATGTAATTTTTATGGTACGCGTTGCCTTTAAACCGCCAAGGCGGGGTCAACGACGAAACCCCTAGGACACCTGCGTTTGGCGATAATTGAGCAATTTGTGGATAATTGCGGACGCGTGATTAATGAAGGTGAAACGAAGATGGTTATTTTATCGGCAACGCGTAATAATTTTCAAAGGGGCTACTCAAAGGAGCCAACAGATAATTGCGAGTTTTTCACAAAAAACACCCCGAGAAGGGGTTAGCGATGTCTCGCTGCGGCTGTAAATCGAATTGCGTTTTGGTTTTATTCGGTGTATTTTACGAGGTGCTGAAGTGGTAATTAATTCTTTGCGATTATTTTACCCTCTTGTTGATTTAAATGTTGCGGAAACAGGGAAAATATTGAGATTTAAAGTTTTGCGGTTTCAATATCGAGTATTAGCCTTAATACTCGTTAAAGTCGTAATCGCGTAATTATTCGAGAATGCGTTGCGCTATTAACGCGATGTTCTTTTACGCCCGGGAAATGTTGAAGAAAGGAGTAAGGGGAGGGAGTTTATTGTCGAAATGAGTTTCAAATAAAGAGGGAAGGTGTGATATATGAAGTACGCCGGTGCTTTTTGCTTTTCGTTGGTTGCGTTGAATTTTTCATTCATATTTTGTTTCATTCATGAATTCGTGTAGTAGAAATATAAAAGAAACGATGAGACGATGATTGATGAATATCCAGGCCTATGGCAATTTTACTTTTTCGTGTTATTTGTCGGTGTACACGACTTATGAAATGTGTTGGGGAATTTAAATACCTTGTGAAATTTCGAATTTTATATTGAGTCGTGATTTTTTGGTTCACGAAAGAGACCTTATTTTGTGGGAAATAATGGAGAAGCAATAGGAAAGAAAACATTGAAATGGAGAAACGAGGGCACGATTTTCAAAAAACAAGATTTTTCGGATTTTTCAGTTTCTTTACTTGAATAGCATCAATTATGTCGATGTTTGAGTTCTGAGATTTGATTTCAATATATCGATTTTCATACAATACGCATATTTCAATTTTTATATTTTAATTCTGATTTCGATGTATCGATATTCCAAATTCTACTTGAAATTTTTATCTCTCGCGTTCGATTTCTCAATTTCGATGTTTCGATGTTGGTTTTTTGATTTCGACGTTTCAATTTTAATATGCTAATTTCGATATATCGGTATTTCAACTTTTATTCGTACATTTCACTTTCGATTTTTCAAATTCGATGTTTCGATATTAATTTTTCAATTTCGATGTTTCGATATTGATATTTCGATTTCGATATTGTGATTTCGAAATATCGATAGTTCAACTTCTATTCGTACATTTCACTTTCGATTTTTCAAATTCGATGTTTCGATATTAATTTTTCGATTTCGATGTTTCGATTTTGACATTCTAATTTTGATATATCAATATTTTGTAGTATAGGTTTTAGGGAGGTTCAGGGACCTACATAATTTTTGGATCTTGCTGAATTATAAATTAGGATCAAATATATTCCAAGTAATAATCACAACTTGGTGACGACTTTTCTTTCGTTTTTCGGGTCGTGGGTGTCGCCACCAAACTCCTATTGCTGGATTAAGGGAAAGGGTCCATGTCGACTCCCTCCCTTCAGAGGATCACGAGATCCTCACGTACTACATCGGAATCTTCTGTTTCCTGTATGAATCATATTTCACGTTCAATTTCTCAAATTCGATTTTTCAATACCACTTTTTTGATTTTGGTATCTTTCCTTGTGAAATATCAGCCTCTAATTACACTGAATAAATGACTTGAGAAATTTTCGTAGAATTTTTTCAACTGTTTCTAAAATCTTGCTAGTTTTTTCGTGATGAATATCACAGAAGAAGCAGTAAATCCGCTGTATGGTGGCAGCAAACTCTGCACACTTCATTATAATATAACTTTTATTATTACGGTTGATTGGTAGCATTGGCTTTCCCAAAAATGTATAAGATGGCGATTTTCCATATTTAAAGATTTTGTTTGCGAATGCTCGCAGCATACGTATTCCATTTTTATTGAAAAAATTCTTCCTTTGTTGCTGGGTAAGATGACGATCGCACGACAAAATTATGCTTTTTATTTTTCTTGGAAAGATGATTCGATTGATAGTGCATACAGTAACTGAAGGATTTCTGAAAGATTATTGTAAGGCTGCGGAAAATTTACCAGAAGTTCGAGGGTAGGTACTCCAGTAAACGTATTTAGATTTTTGAAAAATTGCCAAAAATTTGTCGAAAGATCGCCAGAAGATTGCTAATAGATCTTTTGCAATCTACCGGTAATCTTTCCACAAACTTTCGTCAATCTTCTAAAAATCTTCTAGAAACCATTTCCCGTAGATTTGAGCAAACGTTTGGGGAATTTTCGGCAACCTTCTCCAGCAAAATGTAACTAAACGTTCCAGTAAGCCTTTCGCTTATTTTTGGTAAATTTCTGGAAATCTTTCAGAAATCCTCAAGAAACGCTCACCAAGTTCCAGCCACGCTTTCGAGAACTTTCTGCAAGTTTTCCAGAAATCCTCCTATGTTCCTACAACCAGTTCTTGATCCTATTCAGAAGCTCCTTCAAGGTTACAAGGGATGATTTTACGCAAAATATGTTCATTTTCACGATATACAAATATTTTCATGTTGTATGTTTTTATTTTACTCCGTTCGGATTTTTTCCCAGATACGGCCACAAATTGCACAAGAAACCGTTTTTCGAATCGCAAACCGTAAACAACTTGATAGCATAGCGGTCGGGTTTATTTTTATTGTACGTCTTGAAAGGACAATTGCCCTTAAATCCTAACGATGTTTCATCTAGTGTGATGTTAGTATTGGGGGTGTAATGTGAAATACAGTTCATTGCGAACTGCGTGAAGATGGTGCGGATCGGTGCGAATTTGTCACTCTTATTTCTTGATTTGTAAACGTCGAATCTTAAAGCTCTTAGAAGTAGCGAGAACCGATTATGATTCATCGCCAGTCTATAAACTGTCGGAGCATACAATATTGACCATAGATTTTCCACGGAAACCTTGCTGTTTTGGGTAACACCAGAGAAAATCAATAATCCGATGAGACATTTTATTTCTTCCGCATTGGTTGGTTGAAGGTATTGTTGTCTAGAGTGGTAAGTGGAGCGGATTTCTTCGATTTTTATATTGGTACACACTACTATCACGTTCAGCATTTCGTCGTTCATGAAGAGACTGAAAAAATCCAGTGACGTTTCCGCCCCCCGTCCCAGCTGTCATATACCCCAAAATTATTATTGGGACACGAGCGTCTTCCGGGGGCGGTTCTCTTGTCCAAATTTGGCCATCACTAGATCTAAGTGGTTCGTTGCTTTCAATAAAGTTTTCTGTAACCTCGACGTCTTCTTCTTCATCGACGTCACTTTCGTCAGACAATACTACATCTTCTTCCTCGGATTCAGCAATGTCGAATCCGTCATCCGCCTCCTCGTCGGAGACGGATTCACCGGCCAAAGCGACTTCGACATTTATCTCATCGAGTATGTTGTGTGACAATGACATTTTATTAGAAACTGATGCGAAAATAAATTTACCCTACCTTATCAAATATTATTTTAATTTCTAGGCAATTTTAAACTATATCATCTTTAAAACAGGTTCATCGAGATCGAATTTTTCATCTGCTTCCTAGTTTACTGTTGGTACATTTGAGGATGCACCAATCGTCGATGTTACGTAACAATCTCTCAGATTTTTGGATACAGTTTTCTTCCTTTTTGATGATGTAGATGGCGGATCCAAATTGATATCAGATATCAAATGCTTTAATTTGCTCCACAAGATTTTCAATTGATTTCCATCTATTTTCAAACGTTTCCTCATTGCGCATATCTTCGAGCGTTTTAATAACACTGTTGATTGTGGATGTTGAATTGCCAAGAGTAGCTTCTTTTGCTTGCAGCTGGTTACTTAAAATATGGACGATCTTCAAAATTTCTGTTAAAGTGAACAAATGCACGATAAACGAAGGTTGAGTCAGTTTTCCTAATAACCCACAAGCTTCCACAGAGTGACTATTCCGATTTTGATTCACGATTCACAAATAAGATATTTGAAACAGTTGCTCCTGTATGAAACGAACTTGGGCGACAGGCGACAGTAAGTCGGACGGACAAGTCTTTTCCTGCCAGGTGCTGCATGCTGAGGAGAAAGATGATCAGTGTTACCAGATTGGGCGATTTATCGCCATTTGGGCGACTTGAAGTAGCCAAAAGTCGCCCAAAAAGGGCAACTGGCGACTAGTCGCCAATTGGGCGACTTCAGATTTTTTCCTCATTTACAAAATTTTAAAATCACCTCAAAAAATATATTGGCGACTAGTCGCAAATTGGGCGACTTGAGATTTTATCTAAAAAAAAAAAAAATTATATTTATTACATTACCGACGTTACCGGTTACGTTATGCGTGTTAAGTAGCCTGTTACCTTGTTTGTTTTAAAATTCGCGTGTCATCCTCATTCCCAATTCCCAAAGTCTAAAAAGTTTTTCAATTTCTACTGAGCACGTCTAATTTCAGAGACTCCTTTTTTTAATTTTAATTTTTTTAAAACTACTAGTCATATTTTTATGTGCTTTCAATTATTTAATATTTACTGATGAATCTATGAATTTACAATGGCCAATTATGCAAAGTACACCCGGCATTACTCTAAAGACTGGGAAGGAGAGGCGTCATTCAAAGGTAAATTTCACACTTTCACTTTCATTTTACGAAACAAATATTAATTAAAAAGTAGGTACCTAAGAAATAAAATTGTTTGTTTTTTTTTAAAGACTACATTCTTTTAATCGTGTAAACAAAATTATATTTTTTAAAAAAGTTGGAAAAAGTTTGGTTGTTGGGTAATGTGGGCAGTAATTTTGTGAATTTTCAAATTAAAAAAAAAAACAAATTGAAGTTTGGCGATTTGGGCGATTTGGTTTTTCAAATTGGCGATTTTGGCGACTTTCAGCTCTGGATTTGGCGACTTCCAATCCAAATCATCTGGCAACACTGAAGATGATGTTTGTGTTCATGTTACGTTGTGATATCTAATCAATCGGCAAATTATATTTATTAGCGGCATTTCAAAATTAAAAAAAAAGCGAGATTAGGTGATGGAGGTTGACTCGATGGACGTACTGATTATTCAATAGAAAATTTTAAATATCAGTTTTTCATTTGGGGGGACTAATTTCATATTTGGGGGGGCTTAGCTCCCCCCAAGCCCCCCTATTTCCGTCTATGGAAATAGCACAGCACTCATGATGGGCATAATACGTCGACATGACGACGGCTCATGTCATGGTATATCACTCGTGATCGTGATACGTCACCATAACGAAGACCTGACATTTATGACATGTTATCATGACATGAAAATATTCAGATTATCACTTATGAGCATGACACGTTGCCATGGACAACCGCATGACGCTTTTTCGTGACGATTTTCGATTTCGTGTGTTATAGCCAAGACATGAAAACGTCAAAGACTCAAATTCGCCAAAACCGTGAAAACTCTTCCTTCTAATATGGTATGTGGCACTGATTCACCTTGATCGATATGAAAGACAACCAAACTCAAGGATGCGCATAATATAGTCCTTGAAAAAAGGATCGAGTATTGTCTAGGTAATTTTTTTTGCCAAAAATTTCCATGGTTTATGGAGTGTGACTAACGAAGAAACGCGTCATGTTGTTCGATGGACTCGAAATACTTCCATTTCCCTTTACCCCTCCCCTTTCCTTCGTATTTCATATTTCTTCCGCGCTACCGAAATTACTCGAAGGAGCTGAAAACTTATATGAATATTTAACTCGAGATCGTCTGTCTCGAAACTTTCATCTTTCGTTTTGTTTGTTGTATCGTAAATAAAAACAAAATAATTCCATTAGCGGGGTTGAAGGGGAAAGAAAATCTGTAAATTTTGTTTTACTGTAAATTTTCCTCGCACAAACAAGGTGCTCGAGATTTCCGAAACAATTCTAGTTTGTGTTGAAATTACAATCGGAAAATCGGTGCAATTACCTAATTGGCGGTGTTTGGTTTTGGGGAAATATGTATCTAAAGTGGTGATTCGAGACGGAGGCGAAATAAACGACGGGATTCGACTGCGTCATAAAATAGCACAAAGGTGTGCGTTAAATCCTTACATAAATCTCGTTTGTCGCCGTTTATATTTCATCCCCTAAACGACGCGTTATAAAGATACGCAATTAAGTCTTTTTTCTGGATGGATTTTGGCGATGGTAATTTGGAAATTTCACTGTAATCCTTTTCGTCGGTGTGATTTCGATCGTCTGGAAAGTTGAGGTTATGTGGAGTTGGCGAACGACGCACGTAACTCGTACGGTCTTATAAGACTAGTGGGATTTTTCGGTAGAAAATACGCCGTTCACAAACACACGCGTAGTTGTTTCGGCGACGAGGACGTAAAAAAAATACCGAGAAAGAGAGAATCGAGTAAAAAAAAAATTCGTTAACGCAATACGTGCGCTTGTCGATGTGTTGGTGAAAAAAAAAAAAGAGAAGGCGTATCGTGTATACGACAGCGTACTACACACGCACACAGCACACACGAACACCGTACAAAGGCTCCTTTCACTTCATCGGGTCAGATCGCAGAAGCTGATTACCGGTCGCGATATAGAGGACGGCTGACCGTGGACAGTACCCGCGTCCCTAGCCCCAGGTGGTCTTCGCAATTCACGAAAACCCGGTCCCTGCTCGCTACCCTTGTAAAACGCGGACGGTGTTCGCCGTTTTTAGCGTCGTTGACGTCGTCGTCGTCGTCCCCTCGTTCGGCCCCTCTTCGCCGTCCCTTTTTACGCCACGGCATCGCGTAAGGCTTCGTCAGTACGGCGCCCGTCTCTTCTTTAATACGCGAACCGTTACCAAACGACGTTCTCATTCCGTCGTACGCCTTTAGGCTTTAATATCCTCTTCG
>QBDW01001614.1:0-19745 GCA_003261595.1 Maconellicoccus hirsutus
TTTTGAAGATTCAGTTTTAAATCTGGTGAAGTGAAATATTCGCCAGATGAGAAGAGAATTATGAAATTTAACTCGAAGGAGGGGGGAGGTGCTAATACTGAGCTGCATTTAAGATCGTCACGATTGAAATTTTAATCTTAGAAAAAACATTATATTTTATCATGTTCAAAATACATATTTTTGTTGGAATTTTTTGGTTCAAAATTATAAATTAAAAATGCCAAAATTTTGTTTCCATGCAAATTTTTAGTATTTTTTTTAAATTACAAAAATACCTAATTTATCAAAGATTTTTGTCTTATGAAAATATCTTGAAAAGTGTTGAGTGGGAGAGAGGGGAGGGACAAGAGAGGCACTTTATTTCTGATTCAGATTTCCGTAAAGGTTCTTGAAATTTTCAGGTTCTTTAATAATATTGTAATAAAGGCAAATTCCCTCAAATTTTTTCAGTTACCAAGTATTATACGCAAATTGAGAAAGGGCCCAAAACATTTGCCTGGGTCCATTTTTTACTTTCAATAGTTCTGCTTCAATTTATGAAAATTATTTTCATTATTTCCAATTTTTGGGAGAAAGCTGTAAAGCTTTTACTTTAGAAATATTTCAACTGATGTCGAGAGTACCTTCATTTTAGACAAGAATTAGGTAATTTACTCAAAAAATCACGCAGATTCGAAAATTTGGTTTATGAAGGTAAAAAATTATGCGCTTCTAATTTTATAAAACTTTTCTCAAATTGATGTTTTTTTAAGTTTTTTGTGGGATTTTTCATTTTTTTTAAATTTATTTTTAAACGGTGCAAACATGAAAAAAAGTATTGAATCGACAATTTTACCACCTGAAAAATTCAACTTTTTTGTACTTAGAATTTTTTTCCAAATTGTTATGAATAAAAAGTGTAGGTAAATAATGAAAATCCGTTTTTAAGTATTTGAATCAATTCAAAAAAAAAATTTTTATGTGGAATTTTTCATCATTTTTGGACAAAAAAAGTTCATTATGATAAATTTTGAGATTTCGTTTTTTAGAAAATAATTTGATGTGATTTTTTAGAATATTTTTGATACAAGTGAAAATTATGAAAGTGGGGAGTGCCGATAACTAAATTTTTGGAATAAAAAAAATTGTTGGAGGTTTCCCGATCCTTTAATCGAAGTCAAATTACTGACGGTGGAGTGGGCTGAAGTGTGTAAGGTGCTAATTCCCCCCCCCCAAAAAAAAAGATATGCCTGTAGACCGAAGCGAAAATAATGATAGTGAGGGTGGAGGGGATGGAAAATTATAAATTTTTTCAGCCAAAAGAATTCTTTCGTTCTCAGCAATATTGATAAAGTTGTTGGTGTGTGGTGAGGAGGGGGGCAACTCATGCGAAGAATTTAATGGAGTTTTATTTACGTCGTCGGTAATCTCATTAACATGTGAAACTTCCCCGCCTTGGATTTCTTCGAAAACGATACAGGTGAAAATTTAAATAAAGAAATTTCTCCGATTAGTTATCGAATAGAATGTAATAATTCGCATGACGGTGTTGCGAATACACCATCATCGCCTCATGGGGAACTTATTTATGTACCACGTCTACCGACACATCGTCTGACCGATAATTACGGAGCCGCTGGGCTTTAATATTTGAATAATAAATGAAACGACGACCCAGATTCGTTTGTTATTAAATTGACGAATGAGATTAATTTATGGTAATTACGAAAATCCAAAGGGGGAAAAAATTGTGTAAATTCCTAGAAACGATGTGAATACGCAGTGGTGAGTTTTTTCGCTTCGGTATTGCTCGTTGTATCGGATGGTCGACGATTTGGGAAAATTCCTTCCAAAGACGATCCCCGCGTTGGAATTATCAATCATACGTAAAACGTTTGATTATATAAATACGCAGGGTTTCGGGACAATGTCCGAGAATACTCGTATCTCTCAGCAGGTTGCAATCGTTGACCCAAATCTGTGGCAGTTTCGTTTACGATGACGACTGGCCGACGACGTCGATGAACAATGCAACATGGAAATAAGTAGAAGCGAAACTAATGAAAATCCATATATATTTTTTAACTGATGAATATTTTGTTTTCTTTTCTGTTCGCAGGTAAGTGTTGACGATTGATGGAATGCGTATTGTAAATTACACCGGACATCGTGTGAAGTAATAGGTAAATTATTCCAAGTTGGGGTTTTCGCGCGCAAACACGATCAACGTTTTGTGTAATTTCATAAATGCTTGTAATACGCGCTTTCAAGCTGTGATTACACGAGCAAGTCGTAATTACACAGCGTCACTCTCACGATAGATGGCGGAGTTTTGAAAAAGCAAGCGAAAAACACGAAAACGTGTTATTTACATATATGAGTTTATTTTCAATATCACGGAACATGTCATCCCGCCAGGCGAATTTTCCGTCAAAAGGATGTATCTTATTTGAAGCATTTTTTATCCTATGGGCGATCAAATAATTCTATTGTTTTGAGGTAATCCGCGACGAAGAATTAATAAGTTTTTTTTCCAGTCGTTAAATTGAATTAGGTTTTTATAGAGGTTTTTTTTTGTTGGTCTGCGAAAAACGACGCTATTTAATGGATTAATGGAATACGTTATGAGCGAAGTAAAATTAGGAGAATGTGGACGTTTTTTAGGTTGTTAAAATGAGCAGATTTTAAAGAGAAATCGTTTTTTTTTTCGCGTCGTTGGTGGTTCGACAATCATCGTATTACGTTGATCTAAATAACGTCTCAAGTACGAAGTATGCAATGGCTTAGAAAAAAGAAAAAAAGTAATATTTTTAAAATATAAAATGTTCAACTTACCCGGGTAATAATCGGCGTTCGATGAAAATAACACGCAAAGGCCGGTCTCGTAATTAACCGAATGACAGGTGTCGTTACCTTGGCACGCTTCTAGACAATCGGTCAGCATCAACGTGCCCGGTATCGAATCTAGTAAATCGTCCGGTGCGGTGAATACGTAACCGGTTACTAATTCGAAACCAATCATCTCCGGATCGCAGTCTTCTAATTTTGTTCCAGCCCTGCTGAAGGGTGCCATGCCAATAACCAAAAATACGATCCACATTTTTCTCAATGTCGGCCATTCCATTCCACAGTTCATCTGCAAGAAATACGAGTCGCTATTTACGGCAAATCGAGTATGCAATTTTACAACCATGTGTAGAATCTACTACAGGAAACGTGATTTGGTAATTTAATAACCAAAACGTTGTGTCAGTGGGTTGGAAAATTTTCGTGATGTCGATGTGCCAGCTCGTTGTTTCGTTTTCAAATCGGGTTTTAGATGATTTACTCGTAGAAGTGTTTCGAACGAAGAATTCAATTAATTTGGCGGGTTTATATCGGTGAAATGATTTTCCAATTATGAGTAAAGTAAACAATTTTAAGTGTTTTTTTAATTATTTTCCCAACACGAATATTCCTTCGTTTATTTCGCCTCTGAACCTTGATTTCGATGTTTTAATTTATATTTCTCGATTTCGATATTTTACTCGGATGTTTTAACTTTGATATTCTTGAAACAAAAATATCCGTAATTAAAATATCAATATCGAAGTATTGAAATAGATTATTTTGTATATTGAAATCGAACAATCCAGTTCGATAATCGAAATCAAAATACAGAAATCGATACATCAAAATTGAAATATCCAGATCGAAATATCGAAATCGAAACATTTTGATTGCTATATCGAAATTGAATTAAGTATGAGCGTTGAATTTTTTAAACTATTCAAATTAAAATGTTAACATCAAAATTCGATCACAATATATCGATTTCGATAAATCGATTACAATTGTTCAATTTAAATTTTGTTGTTTTAATCTCGATATTGCGATTTCAATATATCAATTTTGAGTATTTTGATTCCCATGGATACGGTTAAAATCGATATATCGAAATCGAAATATCGAAATTAAAATAACACTATTGAAATCAAAGTATCGTGATTGATTTATCGAAATCGAAATATTGTGATCGATATATCAAAATCGAGTTATGAATATGGAATTTAAACTACGAAATCAAAATGTCAACATCGAACATGAAATATCGAGATCCATATATCGAAATATTAACATCGAATTTAAAGTATCGAAATCGAAATATCGGAATTAAAACATGAAAATTGAAATATCAACATCAACTTGAAACATCGAAATCGAAATATCAAAATTTCAATATCAAAATCGAAATAACAAAATGAAAATTTATTAATTTTTTTATTCCTTTTTCCTTACTTTTCATCTCCACTTTCTTTTTTCTGGCGAAAATTTTCAATTTTTATTTTGGTATTTGAAATAAGTAGATAATTTTTAATTTTTTTTACCAATTTCCTTCATTACGGATATTTTTGATATATTTAAAATATAAAAAAAATAAATTAACGAAAAAATTCGAGAAAATTTTGAAATTCTATGAAAATTACGAGGAAATGGTGTAATAATATATTTTCGAGAGAGAAATTAAGCGATGCTTAAAACAAAAAAACAAGAAAATTAACATGAAATAAATTAAAAAATTCCTGTTACAGATGTTTTTGATGCATTTAAAATGTAAAAAAATTAAATTAACGAAAAAATTCGAGAAAATTTTGAAATTCTGTAAAAATTACGAGGAAATGGTGTAATAATATATTTTCGAGAGTGAAATTAGGCGATGCTTGAAACAAAAAAACAAGAAAATTAAAATAAAATAAAGTAAAAAATTCCTGTTACGGATATTTTTGATATATTTAAAATGTAAAAATTAAATTAACCAAAAAATTTGAGAAAATTTTAAAATTTTGTGAAAATTACGAAGAAATGGTGTAGTAATATATTTTTGAAAGCGAAATTAAACGATGTTTAAAGCAAAAAAAAATAATAAAATTAAAATAAAATAAATTAAAAATTTTCTGTTATTTTAATAATAAAATGGATGTAATTTAATTTCCATCAATATTCGAATATTCTTTAAAAAATTTTGTTCACTTGTTCGATTTTATAATCCCACGAAAACTTGTTTACAGACATCATAAAAAGACTCATTTTTTTTAAATGTCACATACTCTTCTCCGTGATCGGTTTTTTATTTCAGCTCTATAAACTCCAATTCCTTAAAGATTTTCAAACGAGCTCCAGGTTCATCCAAGGGCACAAGGTTAACCACCCTAATTACAACGGTCTGCTTACAAAGGCCCATCACAATCACGCACCACGTACTAATAAGAAATTCTCACCACTTCGATAATTTATATTACATAATTTATTACTCGCAGCACATTTTTCCAACTTCCAATTACTTCTGACAAACGAGAAAACCTATCGCGACAGGAAAAATATCCCCAAAGTAACCCAAGTGTGATTTGAAAAATAAATTCTCGAGTTGGACGCAACTTTGAATTAGTTTTGATTAACAATGAAATATCATTTACAGAAGGCGGGCTATAGTTGAAAATACCGTTATTCGAATTACCATCGTAGACGTAGTATTAAGAATTTATTATCCTTTGATAAACAACGTTCTAAGGGCGGGTGTTGTTCTGGTTTAAGAAATAGATAAGCTATGTGACTGGCAGCTCGTTTTATCCTGGTTCTATTTTAAGCTTTGGAAAAATTACCCGATGTAATTTTCGTATAATGGAATAATGAAGGAAAAAGGTTAATGAATTCCTATGATTTTGTAATAATCTTATATACGATGAAATATGTTGATTGAAATGTATTTTTTCATTTTCATATAAAATGTTGTTCGGCCACCCGTGAGTTACAACGACAAAACGCTTTTCGATTTACCAAGGTGTTTATAATTCCGGTCGCGTTCGTTCGTGTTGGTATTATTTATCATAATTTTTTACGGATTTGTGGCTTTTACAAGCGGTTTGTAAATTATGGAATATTTTTACTTGAAATTATACGTATAGGTGTTTTTTTCCCAGTAACGGCGAATCGCAAAGGTATCGTGGAATATGAGACCGCAAATAGTTTAGGTGAATAATTAATCGAGGTTTTGTACCGAAATAATAATACGGGAAAGTCATATGCGAATTGAATAGATTACTCGAACGTTTGATGGCTTCCGACCAAAATGTTCGTTTGGTGGATGTTTGAGAAAAATGCGATTTAATTTTCAATACCGTTTTACTCGGCTAATTAACATTTTTGATTTGTAGATTCTTCCGTTTGTCGTGTAACAATTGGCGAATTTTTACTTTTCAGAGTTCGTTGGACGTGGAAAATGCCGAGTTTTTACACGTTCGACGTATGCATTTCATTATTCGCGATTTTTAATTAACCTTTACGATTGTAAATTTACTTTTAATTACGCGTTTCCTTTTTTTTTACGTTCGACGTCACCTATCGGAAGTTATTAATATACGCGTCAGTGTAGCCACATGACATGACCGTTGGAGTCGATGTATCACGAGCTACCTTAACAAAAAATCGCTTTTTTTCCATCCCAACGACACAAACAAGCCGAAGGTGTTTCTTCACTACTTAATTTAACTACTAATCGTAAAATTCCGTTATGTTTTCCGTCACATTAGCCTACTGGCCGCGTGTCATTTCCGTTCATTGAGGCGGCCGCGTACTCGTCGACGTAAAATGGACGAAGCGCGGGTGTTTTTTTCTAGCTTTTTTCATCGTCATTACGTGATGTAATTAAACGAAGAAGGCGATAGCAAAAAATGCGAACGTGAACATATTTTTAAACATAGAGACAATGACAGTGTACTTTAGAGATGTCACCGGTGATTCTGAAATATGCGTTGATTGTTTTTGTCGCGTCTGCGGAGTTTTATTGGTACAGTAATTTTTTTTCTTCGCGACAAATGGAGTTGGCACTATTGTAATGGCGAAATTTCATCTATTTTATTATTGGCCTTCTATTATTCTCAGGCGCGTAAATAAGAGCACGTTGCAGACGAATGTAATTAACTTTGGTTGTACCGTTCGATAACTGTGTTTGGGTTTTTCTTCGAAGGTTTTTTCAGTATGTGAAGGATTCGATTTGGCCCTAGGTCGCGGTGTCGTATGGTCATCGAAAGCGGTATTGTGTCGCGGGTTAACGGTCGAAGGTGACAGATTGCATGTAAAAGTGATTTTTTTTAATGCGGTAGTGTGGGTGTGTTGGATGCCTGGGCTTGTGAAAGTCACCGGAATGATGGAATAGCGGTGATTGGGCATGAATTATTGAGGAAGTTGTAATTCTATAAGTTCAATTTGTTGGTTTTTTTAAACTGATTGATTGGTAACACTGAGTGGCGCGAAAAGGGACTTGTCGATCCTTGCCACCCCTTGACAAAAAATTTTATTTTGTGTTTTTAAATTTGTTTTCAATATTTGGCGAATAAAAATTTGTAAAAAAACAACAACAACAACAATTTTAACAATATAAAATATAACGATCTTAAATTCAGAAAAAAATTTTTCTACTTTTATTGATAAAATGATCAAAATTTATGATTTCGGCTATTTTTGTAATTTTTTCCGAAGGACAACGAATTTTAAAACTGATTTTCTTGTTTAAATTCAGTCAACAAAATTTATGAAAAATTTGGTTCGAATAAAATGGACGAATTTTTCGTAATTTTTTCTCAGCGAAGTAGAAAAAATCGGTTCTAAAATATTTTGCTACCCTTTGAAAAACCGCCGCCTGAGGACTCGTCTCCTCTGACTGCTCCTTTTCTGTGCTACTGGTAACACTGATGCAATTATTAGAAATTTTCTTTGAAAAACAAGAAAGAAGACGATTAAAAAATTATAATTTTTATTGAGGAAATTGTGAGAAATGCCCATTAGCGTCGTGAAGTTGGATTTTAGAAGTTTTTGGGTGAAAAGTTTGTTGTCATTGGGAAGTGAAACAAGTATTTCGTGTGTTAATGTTCTGAAGGGGAAATTGATGGATTTTAGTAATCAAGTGAGTGTAAAATTCAAAATCCAGCAATATATATTTTTTCCAATATGGGTTTCCCAACCCCTCCCCCCCCCCATTTATACCTGTGGAGAGTGATCTGCGAAAAAAGTACACAATTTATACCGCATTACATGTGGTTCACTTGGAGGAATCTGCTGAAAAAATTTGAACGACATTAACCAATCCTCAAATGAATGATGATTGATTGAAGTTTCATTGATGAAATTTATTTTCCAATTACTCCAGTATAACTGATTTATATTCGTGTTGGCCAATTGATAATTTTTTCGATGTACGGTTTTCATGGATTATGCGTTTTTTACTTAAAAATTGGTAAAAAGAAGAGGAAGGAGATTTTCAGGCTTCTAATTTTTAAACCATTGCTGTGTTTTGGGCAACTTCAATTATGAGATGAAGGAAGACACATGCTAAGTAATTTTATGAAAATCGTGACTTCTTGGATTTCGGGCGTTTTCAAGATAAAGAAGCCGGATTTAGATGCATTTGCAGTACTTCTCATGAACTAATGAATTTGACAATTTTTGGACCATTTACCGAAGAATTTGCCGCATCATCACTCATATTCTTCATCTGGAACTTGGCATCTTTGCGTTTTGCGCATTCCTACGCAACGACACTTTTTCAAACACCTTGTGAAAGCCAAAGGTTCACCGGTGAGGTAGACAACTCGGTGGAATTTCACACCAGGGTCACGACGACCCGAAGAGACGTACCGTTTAACCCAAATCTGACATTTGCGCGTTCGCATGACGGCTACAGAAATTTAAGAAAAAGGCAATTAAAATACCTGCTAATTCTATATAATTTGATCGTGCTGAAGAACTAGACTCGCCTTGGGTTCTTGTACTTACAGATGAGATCTTCCATGGTCAGATTAACATTGACAGTCGACGAGTCAGAGATGACCGTAACGAGCTACGAGTTAAAATGGCGCCCTCGGTGTAGAAAACCAAAATGAACGTTTACGCGAACGAATCTAAATAATTACACAAATATCGTGTGATTGTCTCAAGTCGACACCTACGGAAAATGGACATTTTCAACGAGCCACGTGTACCGTAACGAAGTTCAAAATAAGCAAAACAGATAACGTCCGTGTAATAAAATTATAATACTTGAAATGTGAAAGAAAAAAAGCGTTTTAAAATTAGAGGTTTTCACAGCTACGTGAATCGTAATGATTAAGGTGATTTGAATACGGGATGAAAAAAAAGGAAATAAAATTAGCTTATGTTTATACGATTTGCATTCGTTCACGGAAGCACCGAACAGAAACGTGTACACGTGAAATGTTTAAAAATAAATCTTAGCTTTAACGAATGCTAAAGAGACTCGCGCCTTGGACGTGAAATCTTGATAAAATAACAGGGCGCCCGGAGACGAACCATATGAAAAAGTGCATGTGAAATGCATGCGAGGGCCAACGTCTCTCGTCTTAATTAAAAATGACGTTATTTCATTTCCATTTGTCACTATATACGCGTCTTATCTCGGCATTTGCTTTATCCCTTAGTGGGCGATGATTGCCGGAGACGTGACTGCATTCGTGGTTAATTTTACACGTGTCACGTTCTACGGCGTCTAATTAAAGCAGCGTTGGTTATCGATTATTAAAAACCATCCCGTTGTACCAAACTTGGTTTAAACTTGCACCGTGTTAACCTATTTTTATGAATTTAAGATGTCAGTAGCATTGACGACGTCCATTGTCGATGCGTTATTAAAATAGGTGAAACATTACAGCACGTGTATGAGATCACGTGTCCGGCAATCGATTTAAATAACTCTGTACAAAACGAAACCAATCTGTGATTAAAATATGATTCGTGTGGTCATAGAAAGAGAAATGCCGCTGGAGAGATGACAATACCTATGTGATGTGGACGAGATCTCGAAGCATCTTACGAAATGAGATCTTAATGAAAAGCAACCTAAAGAATAGTACAAATAAAGCGAATAGAAAACAATGTAAAAAAAGGTTTTTTTTCTATACGAAACATACGTGTTTGACTTGAACATAGCAAAGCGTTGACGATTGGTTTGGCTTTTTGTTATTTCAACGCACGTTGGTTATGTACGCATTTGTCAATTAGTAAAATTTCTTGGTATCTCGAGTATTTTCACGTTTCGCGACCAGATGTGGGCATTGGTTGATTTTTTGGCCACGAAAGTGATAGCATTTCTGGCACATTGGACGTTTCCACGTTTACCCCGAGGTTCACGTGTAAGATATGAAAGAGGAGTGTGGCATTTGTTGCATACCATTTCAATCGAATCGATACTCACGCGAATACACGTACAATTCCAGAATTTCCGGCCAATTGTGGTCATACTATGTACATACGAATAAGAAAATAAGAAAATAGCATCGAAGAAAAAAAAGGTCAATGTGTCAAACGAAGACAACGAAATCGAGAACGTTCTTCCTCCTCCGCATACGAATTACCAACTAATAATAATACTTGGAAATATAAAAATCAACTGTCAGTGTGTCAGAACGTATCTCGGAATCGGCGTGTTTTTCCGTGTACATAGTTTCCTTGGTCCGAAGGTATTTCTCGTTTTATAGAACAAGAACTCCGAACTATTACCGTGGCCGTGGTTCGAAACGATGTTAAATTTTTCGTAATGAACGATACACAGAGTAATATCGGTAATCGCGATATAATAACGAATACAAAAGAACAACTCCTTCTTGTCTGGTCGAACAAGCGGACGAATTTAACGACCCGGATAGGTTGAAATTCTAAAATGCTAATAACCAAATAAATACTCGCGAGACATTCGCACGCGTGCGTAATTTCGCAGACGCGGTGGGTTTTTTCCACGTGTCCGCAGACGGAAAATGAGACGATATATCACCTTGATTCGAGAACACGGCAATTTCGAACGAATTAACGCTCATTTAAAGACGTTTTCGGTTTCATCTGCGTATGACTCCCAAGCACACGAACGTGACCGGGAAACCTACTTAAAATTTTCTTTTTTATTCGCATTTACATTGTGTGATGCCGGTAGGTTTACAATCGGCGTAGATATGACAGCTTTTTTGTGCACGTGAAATTCACTTTCAAATGGGACGCACGAGACTTCAGTGTCAGTAGCAGATCTTTTATTAGGTGTGTGCTCGGTGTCGTGAAGTCGTATTTGTGACTTGCTAATTACTTTTTTCGATCGAGGTTTACTTTCAAGTGTGTTCAAAAAGTACCAGAAGTGGTCAGCTTTGTCGGGAGGGATTCGTTTTTACAAAAAGATGAGATTCAGGAAATGAGGAATTTAGGGAAAAGTGAAAAGTTACTATTTTTCTTTGATGGATTTTCCCTTTTTTTCCTCCTCAAAAATTAAAAAACAACGGGGGCTGAAAAATGTTCGTAAAATATATTTTTTACCATTTTTAGACATAAAAGTCATTTTTTGGCAATTTTGGCACAAAAGTCATTTTATGGCATTTTTATACGTAGAAGTCATTTCATGATATTTGTAGGTGTTAAAGTCATTTCTTGTCATATTTTAGACATAAGAGTAATTTTTTTTATATTTTTAGACATACAAATCGGTTTTTTGTATTTTTAGACAACCAAGTCAATTTTTGGCATTTCCGGATATGAGAGTCATTTTATGACATTTTCATCTTTTTTCCTCATTTTTGGGCATAATAATCATTTTTTGGTATTTTTTAAACGTAAGACTTTTTTTTGGTATTTTTAGACATACAACTCATTTTTTGGTATTTTTTGACAATCAAGTCATTTTTTGGCATTTCTGCACATGAAAGTTATTTTATGACATCTTTATCTTTTTTCGTTATTTTTCGACATAAAAATCATTTTTTGGTATTTTTTGGCATAGAAGTCATTTTTTGGTATTTTTAGACAACCGAGTCAATTTTTGACATTTCCAGACATGAAAGTCATTTTATGACATTTTCATCTTTTTTTGTTATTTTTGGGCATAATAATCATTTTTTGGTATTTTTTAGACGTAAGTCTTTTTTTGGTTTTTTTAGACAATCAAGTCATTTTTTGGCGTTTTTGGACGTGAAAGTCATTTTATGACATCTTTAAGATTTGTTTTTGTTATTTTTAGTCATATAAGTCCTTTTTTTAAAGTATTTTTAGACTTACAAGTGACTTTTTGGCATTTCTGGACATTGAAATAATTTTTTTTAGTGCTTCTTGTAGGTATACATTTTTGGTATTTTTAGAAATGAAAGTCGTTTTTTTGTCATTGATTCGTTGATAAAGTTATTCTCGAATTATTTTACTGAAAAGTTTTTTTGATACGATAAGTCATAAAAAGTCATCTTCAACATCATAAACTTTTTAGGCAACCAAAAATCATGAAAAATGAACTTTGTGATGAAGGATACTTTTAACTTTTTTATTTTTTTTTTTAATTTTAATTATAATAAAAGTGAATTTTCGTCATTGATAGTTCAAAAAAGTAATTGAAGTCTCTTTTCGTCATTGTTAATTATGTGACTTTTCAAGATTTTTCGGTTTAGACATTTTTCATCTAAAAAATTTGGGATGAGAGTTTATTTTTGTCACTATTTGGTGTTCTTAAAAGATTTTTTTATGATTGCTTTTGACAATATTTTTGTACCTCTCTTTTCTCTCAATTTTACAAATCTATCGCGATTAATGAAGACTAAAGTTTGACATTGTTTGAAAACTACGTTTGGAAATTCCTCGCCGACAGATGAACACAAGGTTGAATTTCTGTGTACAAAATCACCCTCGATGCAACTTCCAAGACATGAACGCCTCGAAGAGGATCTTGTGGAAAAACACCCGCACAAATCTCTTGCTCAATGAGCACATCGGTACCACGTAGGAAAATCAATTCCCACCTCTGGCCAACTCGATGGACTCGATACACGTTGTACTTCGACATACACCACGCTGCGGTTCCGAGCTCGATCGACGTTCGACAGCGAAAATCCTCAGCATCGTTTATCTTCGCAACGCAGGCGCCGATGAGAATTTACGAGCTCGAAGGCGATACACGATCGTGGCGCGTCAATTTTCAAAATGATTTATGCGCCGAAGACGCGTCCACATCTGAGCACCGTACGAAATCTCAATACGCCAAACTTTTCATACTCGTGCCGGCGATGCTACCAGCGTGATCGGGTTAATTGGCATGAGTACATGTTTGCTATCGGGTACGGTGAGAATGTACGATTTGAAAATAATTACTTCGACGAAATTTCTCAGATGCTCGCTTTAAAAGGTAACTTGAAGGAATGGTATAAAAAATCCGTTAGAGATCGGCTTCGCTATTCTGCAATGTGCACCTGACACTGACAAGTAGTTGTGCGTGTGTAAGTGCATATTGTATTCTACAGGGTGTCTGTGTTTTGTACCGTTGAAGACGACGGAATTATTTCAATTTTTAATTGTTTAGCTGCGGTTTTCGCGATGAGGAAGCTTCAGCTGTGCTGGGCTTATTGCGTCGATAAATGTTTGAACGTGCCATAATGTTGCCTAAAGGTTTTATGAGATTATGAATAATACAAAAGCCATGTAAAAGAAGTATACTGTAATGATCCGGTTGGTTAGTGACTTTATTTCATCGTGTATGTACTAGAATGCTATATTGTATCGTTTAGTTACCGAAGGCGGTTCTCAGTACGTTGATGGCGAAGATTATACGTTCACAATGTCATAACGTAGACATAATTGCTGTCATAATATCAATAAACGTTGCGTGTAATGTATGATTATAAAATATGATAAAATCATTAAATCGCCGCTCGTCGCGGCGACGGCGGCGGCAGTCGGAAAAACGAATATTATAATATTTATAACATCAATTAACGTCGAATTAACATCACGTGTTTAAAACCATCGATGGTATAGTATTAGATCGAAAGTTGTATGATCGCACGGCGAGAAAAAAACGCTAAATATTGACCAGAGGCTAAATATAGGTTGAGATTCGGATTTATTGTTTGAGCATTTACACGACGACGAGTCAAGGTGTACATTATCGTTAAATAGACATTGTTTAATGATAGGTTACCCGACGAAGGTGTATCTGCTGGAGTTCATCCCTCTTTGGCAAAAATGTACGTACAAGGTACATAAATAGTTTTATATCTATAAATAAGATGGGACGAAGGAGCAACTGGTTTTCGTAGCCGCTGGTGAGTAATGTAATTGGATTTTCGAGGTGGTACCGTTTGACTATTTGGATTTTTTAATTTTTTTTAATGCAATTCCGGACGCGAACCGGTATTAGAAGGTTAATTAATTTGCGTGTAAATTTGTATATTTTATTAAGAAAATTTTTTATTACCGATGTGAAGAAAGAGGAGGTTGATAATAAATCGTAACCGAGCTGTGTACATTGTGTAACGATTTTGTGTGAGGTCGTAATCGTTGTGTGTTTTGTTCGCGAAACAGTTCGCCTTTGATTTGGTATTCTTTTAAACCTTAATTAGAAACTTGTTAACATTTACGATGCTAATTTACTTAATTTACAACCGGTTGTCGCGTATGGTTTTTCGACGGTCAAGATCGCCAGTAATGAGGCACCTGGAATCACTCGCCGAAGAATACGATATTTGATACGAAAGAAGGAAATCCTCCGGTGGTTCGTAATAATCGTAAATTATATCGCAATAAAGAGCACGAAAGACGAAGGCCAGCAAAGGGTGTTTATCGTAATTGGCTAAACAATCGACAGTGTATGTGCAAATGGCGTGTGTTTGAATGTTTTAACGGCATCGTAAATTCAACACTTATCGAAGAAGCTACAAAGCTCGGAAATCATACAGGTTGAGTTATGACAAAGCTCTCGAACAGAAGATAACCCGATGACCTACGTTAAGAGAAGCCGCTAAATAGCCGCCGTTCAAAAGCAAACCAGTAACGGTGAATAATATTTAGGGTCAGAACAACTCGGTAATGTTTTCCACATGACATCGTATGCTTATCCGATCCAAGCACGATATGTCGATTTTCTTGACAACAATTTATACACGTATTGTCCACAGCTTTTACTCTCTTCTGCGAAAATCGTTATGTCAATACGTTTCGTACCTGCAATAATCCGTTTGCATACGTGCAACGAGGCACCGCAGCTTGGAAAAAAATCAAACGCAAACCGGATCGATTGAATCGACTTGCAGAGGAGATCGCATAGACGTGACATGTACCACGCAATATTCTACGTAGAGGAGAAAAAAAGACAGAAGCGTGGCCAAATGTACCGCGGTGACCGTGAGATCGTTTCCGACGCGATTTTGACCTATTTGGCAACATATGCGGGAGTTTTTTTCTTAATTAGATCTCGGATTAATCTCGATAATCGTCGCTGATTAAAGTATAGTTGCGACTTTGGGTAATTGTTTGGATGCGACCGTGTTTAGCGTTTAGATCGGAGATGGCGTCGTGGATGATAATAATAGCGATGCTAGGATTCACACTGCAGGAAGAGGTCGCTTCAAAGGTGCCGAAATTGCGTTGATTATTTTCGTAATTGGTCGGTGGACTAGTTCGAGGACCAAGAACGAGGTGAAGGTGATGATGAAGGGATTGAGAATGTTTGGAAAACGTGATGAGTCATGTTGGGTCAGATTTGTTGGCTGTTTTATCGAAAAGTGTCAAGTGGAGGTGACCTAATCGGTCGGAAATTGCGATTAGTTGATTTGGACTTGATTCTAGAGGTTAATCATGGCATCGGGCATTGTTCGTTGCTGGAATTCATTCCATTAAAATGTTTATCCCTAAATATTTACGAGTATTCGTAAGAGTTAACGTCATTGGATCAGGAAGACCTCATCTCAATTGAATGTAATCTCAGTGTAACGTGCATGAGATATACGCAATGATCTTTAGTCAAGAGGACTAATTTGCCTTATCACATCTCAGCTAACCAGGTTCATCAATGGGGCCCCATTTTCTCATAACGTGCATGAGGAGTGATAATATTATAAAATCTTGAATCAGAAAAGCCATTTTGCTTAATGACGTCATTGTCAATTAGGTTGTATCACTTTGATGACGTCGCCTGAAGGTTAGTTGCATACGTTGCCCCATATGATGTCTTAATCAACGGGATCGCATTTTATTATGGGTTATTCAGATGACCTGGGATGATCCCAGGAACAATTTCAGTTATACTGATAAGGAAGTTTTTATGGGTCATTCTGCAGGTGATTCGGGACGATCTCAGGATCGATTTCAGTTGCATATATCGATAAAGAAGCTGTTATGGGTTATTCAGAAAATGATCCGGGATGATCCGAGGAGCAATTTCAGTTACGTTGATGAAGTTGTTATGGGTCATTCTGAGATGATTCGGGATGATCTCAGGATCGATTTCAGTTACATATGTCGATAAAGAAGCTATTATGGGTTATTCAGAAAATGATCTGGGATGATCCGAGGAGCAATTTCAGTTACATTGATAAGGAAGTTGTTATGGGTCATTCTGATGGTGATTCGGGACGATCTCAGGATCGATTTTATTTACATCGATAGAGAAGCTAGGAAAATTGCCTATATCCAGGCTCTTCAAGGAAGCCAGGGCCGAGGCAGTGCCCCTTTGCCCCCTCTTGATTGCTCCAACTTTCATTACAATTTACATTCACCAGAGATTACTTCATATGATACACTTTGGTGATTATCTTTTTGGAGTTGGTTCTGCCGCCGAAAATGAAAGAAAAGGCGAAAACAGAATGTCCTTGAACATGACCTTCAACAGAGGTCACCAACCCGTTCATCGCATTATCGTTCGCTATGAAGGCAGGAAGAAAAGAAAAGACCTCAGATCACTCTAAGTCTTCATCCCATCCCTCATCTTCGACCAGCCCACAAGTAAAAATAAAACAACACAAACAAGTACACAACAATCGAATCGTTCATAACGGCGAAGAAACAGCGAAATAATATCGACCGATGAACCCAACTGAAAATATTCCACTCGTTCGCATGATTCCGCAAACTCCTTGTTGTAGCATCGAAAAAAGCGATAAAGTACGAAACAAATAACCTAACAACCTTTGGAAATAATTCCGCATTGCTTATTCACATGATTCGCGGCGCTCGCCGCATCCGCTGCGGCTCGCAATGCTCGGGAAATTAACGAGCGCGCGCGAATTCCCAGCAATAGGTATAACAATTATGACACGAAAAAATATTTTCAAGCTTTGGACTCCCTCCACGTGCGTTGAAAGTCGCAGTTTTCAAATATAAGTAAAGCACGAAGCCTACGCGAAACCTTGAAATCGTGAGCACCTTATACGCTCGTTTCTATAATCACGAAGTTTGAAAATTGTGCGCCAAATATAAACGAGAGCCACGCATATAAACAAGGTCATGAGCTATTTCGCAGAAATTTCGAATCAGCGGAGAGACGTCGAAGAAAAATGAAATCTTGCTCTCATTTTCCATGGTCTGGAGACTGGCAAAGGATTCGGTCTCGTTGAGGCAGGTTTGGCTTTAATGCGATGAGATTTTGATAGCTTTGGAATTGGGAGATTCGCAAGTTGTATTGGTGAATTTTAATTTTGCTAGAAAGTAGATCAATCGGAGTCGGATTGTTTTAGCGAGTCGTTAAAATAAATTCTGATTGTTCAACGGTCGAACGTTCGTTTAATTTATTGACGAATATAAAACCTAATTCGAAGGTACAAAGATTTAATTCGGATTACGATTTCGTCGAATTAGAATGCAGCTTTTAATTGCATGGTTGAACGTTAAAAGAGCATTTAATTTTCGCCCTGAGAATCACACATGTGCCCGATTATTGTGAGTGTACTCCGTTATAATCATAAACCAAATGGTTATAGTTTTGGCGTGGTCTTTGGTCGGAATTTCCTAAATGCGGAAATATACAGAGACCGAGTGAACTATTGACTATTCGCGATCACGATCGAATTGTAAAATTTTCCAATTTCGATTGCCTTTGCGGCAGCATGAGAAATCACGAAATGGCCGGCCGAATGGGAAGTAGCTCGTATGAGACCAGATAGCTTAATTTTATTCTCGATTGATACTAGTTTGGCGTCATGTGATCGTGTGTACATTATAAAAACCAGAATTACACGGCGTATATACACGTGATCGGTTTCGAAGGCTTTATGTGGGTTTATGTGAGTCATTTCAGATGCTCGTTCGATAATAGGTCAAGTTTTAGGGCATAGGGTCGACGATGTCTAAATATACGCCGTACCGGTAGTCTAGCTATTTTATGTATCGTCTATGATATAACGAACCCTTTTATGGTGGCGGTATGCCGGATCGGAAATGATTTCGAGATGGTGAGCGCAAGCAACGAAGTGCGATTGTGTGTTAGATAATAGATTATCTCGTGATGATTTCAGACTCTATAGGGTGCTTTGATATAATGTGATTACGTTACCTTATGAGAGCTTCCGAATTGTCAAATGATCCGATTGTTCATTCACCGAAGATCTGCAAAATAAAAATAACACCTTTAAGCTATTTATTCAACGTGTTCAGGTTGCGTTACAATGTAATTTTCAAGTATCGCTTTTGCGAACCCGTTGAAAATTTTACGTTAAATTCGTGACCCGGAAATGATGGATTTTTGGGGCCCTGGTAAAATTCCAAGCGCCAATTTCGGCAAATTACCAAAACGAATATCCCGATGAAGAATTTTTTCCAACTGGTAAAATATGCATTAAACTCGAATCGAAACCGAGGAATTTCACGTTATCGATGTAAAAGACGAAAACTACATTCCATCGAATATGTTACATTCGGAAGTTATGATCAGAAGAAGACATGTACCAATGTAAAGATTTGTCAACCGTGTCGGATTACTTGTACGACTTGATGGTATACCAAATGCCACATAGAAGTTGCGGTTCGGATCAGAAGGCCAATTCTGAGAGTTTTCGTAGATTTTCGCTCAATCGTTGTCAAATTTGTACGTTTGGAAATTCTTGAAGAATAATTCTGCCTTGTTAAATGTAGATTTTTTCGTGATTAAACATGTTTTCGATGCGGGAATTTCCTACGAGATGCTGGGAGGGCGATGAGAAGAAGTAGGATGCGAGGAAAGGAAAATACGCGATAAGGCGATGTCTTAGTAAAAGAAGCTGGATTTAGCTTTTATTTCATTTTTTAATTTTGTTTTTTCGATGGTTCAGTTTTTAAATTTCGTTTTTGATAATCTTTTTTGATACATCGATTTCTCAATTGCGATAATAAATTTTGATTTTCAACGATGGCACCATGATTTTAGTATTTTAATAATCGATTTTGACACTTTGATTTCCGACAATCGATTTTAATATTTCGATTTTTGATAATCGACTTTGACATTTTCATTTCCGATAATTGATTCTGATATTTTGATTTTTTACAATCGATTTTGATATTTCGATTTTTGATAATCGATTCTGATATTTCGATTTTTGATAGTCGATTTTGATATTTCGATTTCCAATAATCGATTCTCATATTTCGATTTTTGATAATCGACTTTGATATTTTGATTTTCGATAATCGATTCTGATATTTTGATTTTGTACAATCGATTTTGATATTTCGATTTTCGATAATCGACTTTGATATTTTGATTTTCGATAATCGATTCTCATATTTCGATTTTTGATAGTCGATTTTGATATTTCGATTTTCAATAATCGATTCTCATATTTCGATTTTTGATAATCGACTTTGATATTTTGATTTTCGATAATCGATTCTGATATTTTAATTTTGTACAATCGATTTTGATATTTCGATTTTCGATAATCGACTTTGATATTTTGATTTTCGATAATCGATTTTGATATTTTGATTTTTACAATCGATTTTGATATTTC